>CM060561.1:137238300-137508300 GCA_030625065.1 Alectoris magna
AGAAAGTTCAGAAAACGTTCCAGAAAGAGGTACTGAAATATCTAGACCCACAGGAATACAAGACTTCAGAGGAAGGAACAGTGGATATTTGGAGCAGGAAGGAATGCCTCATGCTTTGCAGTATGTCAAGATCCACCCATAGTTTTTCCCATCAACTTCATGCTTATGTTGAGCTCTCAGCTAAGATATATAGAGGAGGATGACAATATGAAATTTATCTATATATCTATATACCTGTCTTTATAGCAGTTGTTCTCACAAGTGTATCTGTACTTTCCATGTATGTGCTCCATACAGTTTCTGGTAGTTGTGGTCTGCTGTAGTAAAGTGAAAATTCTGGGCCACCAACATGGATGTTTTCTCATGACTTAAAAGTAATGTTGTACACTTAAGCCTCTAAGCTAAAAGATGCTTTGGGGTTTTTGGCACGTTAACTGCACAGGAACACAATTTTGCAGTCACAAAATTTATAACAGTTCCTGTAGTCTGTGTAACATTAACAACCTATACTTGAAATGATCAAATAGTAACATCTCACAGTCCATTATCAATGGGTTGTAATGTAACTTCGCAATCAGCTCTCAAGAAAAGTTGTCCTCCATGTTCCAAGAGCAGAGTGAAAACCACAGTTGAAACTTCATTGTATCTCTTTGAATTCTTCTTTGTTTTGCACAGGGAAGAACAGTAATATGTACAGCTTAGAAACAGATGGGGAGTGTGAGATCTTTGCAGTAATATCTCCTTCCTGTACACTAAACTGCTTTAGGAATAAAAAGTATGAAATGTCCAAAATAGATTAAACCTCTGAGATCTCTCTCTTAATCCCTAAGCTTTCTACAGTAATATAAGGAACAGAATCCATTACTTTAAATATTGATCAGTATCAAAGCTATTATTTTTAAAATATTTATATGTATTTAAGCAACTCAGTGATAACACTCTAACATAACATTTCTCCATCTTTTTCCTCTATTCCGGTGTATCCACATGTTGGCTTTTGCCTCACAATTTAGATGATTTTAGAGTACAAAACAAAGATATTTGTTCAGTATTTGAAATATGCTTAAATTAGTAAACTGAAAAATACTGAGGGTTGTGCATTCTTGGAACTTATAGGAAAGGGAAGTAAGGAAGACAGAAAGAGAAAGAAAAAGGAAGAATTTTTCTTTAGAAAGTATAGAATTCATTTCAAATTTAATAAGAATAAACTTTTCTCTGATGATTTTATTGTCAACAGCATATCTGAGAAAGTGACACTTCAACCAAGTAACAGTACCATTTGAGGCAATGATATTTGTTCATCTTATTCATTTCAGAATACTGTTTCAGTTTTACACACACTGAAGTCCAGCATTTTTTCGTGTGTGAAATGCTGTAAGATGTGATCAGTTCTCTAGTCCACTATACCATTCCAGTGTTACTTTTTAATTTGTGCTAATTAACAGCAACATTTCTGGATAGGAATTTCACATAGTTACATTTCAGAAGTGGCCAGCATAAAACAACCACCACCACCACCACCAAAACAAACAAACAAAAAATGTTTGAGGAGGAACAATGTCTTCAAATAGTTTTCAGTGGTCACATCATTTTTGCTTCAAATGCTTACTTTGATAACCTTAGATTTTTTTTTTCCCCCCACATCTTAAATAAATGTTCATCCAGTAAAAACAGTAATACAGAATACTTTTCAGAATCATTAACATAATTCATGAACATATGTGCAACAATATATAAATATTTCCTGAGTACTTGATTTAAATTACATAGCAATCAAATTCTGCCTGATAAACGCATAATAAAACAGCATATATTTTCTATTAATTTTCTTCAACTTCTGAGAAAAGACCCTAGGTATTTCTATACTATATTTTGGAGCTGTTGAGAAAGAAAAATATACTTCCAAGAGTCTTACAAAAATTGTTTTAACATACATGTTGCTCTGAGATTTCTTTAAACATCAAAGTAAACTAGAGATAATTCTCTTGCGTCCAGCTGCATTTGGTGCTATGCTCACCACAGTGAGGAGGCCCTTTTCTGTATCCATCCTTCACTACTTATGTCAAACAGTTTACAGAGAGGCAATATAAATTCAGACAGAGCGCTAGGAATGCCATCAATGAGTTTGAGAGTTTACATTGTGTTTGTGTGAGGTCACCGTGTGTTGTCTTCAATGATCAATGGCCTTGTGAATGCTTTTAAAGACAGAGGTTACTCTCAGTCCCTTTAGTTAATCCATGTTAGGTTATATTTTATTAGGATGGTTCAGGCAATTATTCTCCTGCATTTTTATATAATAGATCTCTGTCTGGTCAATTTTTTATTATTAATATTATTTTTTTATTATTATTATTGCTACTGCATCATTTTCCTTTACTAATAACAAGAAATCAGGTGACCTGCCAGATAAAAGATATTTAAACTAACTGTGACAGATGTAGCAGAGGTGAAAAGGTTATACCTATTAATAAACAAAGTTTGAAAGCCTTTTAACACCATCTTTCACATCATGCTTATCCAAGATTTTTCACAAGATGACTTCCACAGACTTATGAGGGGAAAAAAAAAAAAAGAAAAAAGCCAACAATATATATATATTCATCTCTCAATTTAAAAAAGAAAGAAAAAAAACGGAAAAGCAAAGAGGCAAAAAAAAAAGTTGCAAAGAGTTTTATGTTGTCTTCCTAAATGAATGAATGAAGCGCTGGTGGTATTGCAGTTAGCATTTCACTTGGATAAAGAAATGTAGTAGATTTATTTTGGTCCCAATGGGTGCTGACATTTTAACCCACTTATCTCTGATTTATTCACTCCTTGACAATCCCAAAAAAGTGATGCATTTTGCCTGAAGGCTCTGTAGGTGAGGAAAGTTGACACATGCTTTTTTATTCTGCGAAGGGGGTGATATCCACTGCAGTCCAGTGGATGAAGCAGGGGAAAATGGAAAAGGAAAATGTTCATGATAAGGATTTTTTCTTCTTTTTCAAGTTCCTTGGGTTTGTTGCATAAAATCTTTCAAATTTACCTGACATAAATTCAGCCATTAAAGGTCAATATCTAGAAGATGATCAATACTAAACAATAGATTTAATGAAAAGATTTTTGTAGCATGGTAAGGCAAAAAATAATCCTATATATTCTAGAATTCCCAGCTATTTTAATTTTCTATACTAATCAAAAATACTGAAGGCATCTATAAATATCACTATAAATTGTTTAAGACTACATGAAAGAATATTCTCAGTTTACACACTTGGATAAAGCTCAACACATTTGAATTACTGTAGACTAAATCCCAGAGTCTGGGGTTTGGTTTTATGCTGCACAAGACAAATGCTGATTTAAATCTTAGTGTAAAGGACATCACAGAATTACTATGAAAAACATTTGATATTATATTTCTGGGCCGCTTATGAAGATGGGAGTAGAAAAATCCAAGGAAAAATAAATGAGCAGGATATGCAAATAGTGTACTTGAAGAGAAATATTTTGATTCAGTAATTCAGGGAGAATGGACAGGATTCCAGCATCTCAGCTGGGAATGCATTCAGTAATTTGCTCTTCTGCACCTGTATTCCTAGCTAGCATACGCTGCTTGTTGTTTTATAACACTTTGGTCCTTGCACTATTGTTAACACTCTTAAAAGTATGTTTTATATATAGTCCTGTTTATGCAATGCTTCAGGATACACTTGAAGCAAGATACAAGTAAGCTTACCTAATCTGCGACCTAACTGGAAATATATTCCTGAGGGAGCCCAGACTTTTTTCTCCAGGGCTTGAAGCATCAGCTGCCTCAGTAGCTGCACCTCTGCTCTCACCTGCAGACTCTGGCTTGTATGGTAGATGGATTTTCTTGCCAATTCTGGCCAAGACATGCACAAATACAGAATGAAGAATGTAATTTATTTTACAAATGACTGTGTGCATGAAATTGGAGTTAAGTAAGTAACTTAAGTAAGTCTTTTTACAGTACAGTAAAAAGTAGAGCAGCTAATTTTGACTGGAAATAAGTGTTTGCTTTTAAATGAAACAAACTTAATCACATTTCTGGTGTTTCCTCATCTCATTTATAGCTTAGGGGGTGAAAAACTTCAATACATTTTTCTTTTATTGACCTGTTTCTCATAAACATTTGCAATATAACAATGGTAATTTGTTTATCAAAAATAAGAAAAATAATAATGCTTTATTAATAAATTAATAGGTAACCTTGAAGACTCACATTTTTGTCTTCATACAAAAATGCACACTGGATTAGATGGACTTAACTGTCACCAAGCGACAGGTACAATCAGTAGCACAGGAAAAGCAGAAATCCTGAATGTTTCCCCTTCACATTCATACTTCTGCAGTTATGTGTTTCTTTTTCATCTGAGACCGTCCAACTACATCAGAACTGTGAAAGCTACATAGTTTAATCTATTTTCCAATAGTAGCAGAGCAAGATTGACTGATAATCAACCACAAACACGTAGATGTGTAGGGTCTGAACTTGATCCAAGTCTACCAGTCAAACAGCCCACAATGACTTCACTGGAAATCAGATGTAATAGCAGCAGGACCAGTGTGATGAGATGTTACAAAAAGAAGAATGCTCACTCACCTCCAAAGATCTAGGCTGACAGAAAAACTCCACAAAGGAGGGATCACCAGAAAGAGAGCCTTCCTGAGTGGCAGTCAGCCCTTAAATGAGGTGAATTGCCTCCACCTGCACTCCCAGGCCTGACTGGGTCTATACTTCCAGGTGCTCAATCAGTGGTTCAGGCCATGACTCAGCAGTTCCCATACACTGAGTGATACTGTTAGCTGCGAGCGCAATCAGAACAGATGCTTAAGTACACTCAACAAACCTAGCTATTAATCTCTACTTGGGAGATGCTTTAACATATCATTCAATTAATAATAATTTTTTCACTACACATAAGAAAATAATTTTTTGTTCTTGTTGATAAATTTCTTCTCAGAGAAGAAAATCCCTCTACTATTCTTTTTTTTTCTCTACATTTCTGCCCAACTTCACAACAGTTCAAGTCTTTTTAGCCTTTATCCCTGGCCCATAGTCTTCTAACAATTAAGAAAACAAAACCTGAAATAAGGATTTATGTGTCTTGAATGATATATTAACATTTTTAGGGAAAATGGTGCAGTGTGCTAGTCTTTCTTTATGAAATATTGCCATCCACACCACTGTTTTATTGCATGCAATTCCCTGACGCTCAAGAGACTGTCCCAAAGCAAACACAACATTAATGATTAGATTCTTCACTTGTTCTCTAGTCAATACATTGGTACTGAGATTCTCTGTGCTCACAAAGGAAAATTAAAAGCATAAATAATACTGTTGTCAGATTTTTATTCCCTTTTATGCATTCTTAGTAATTATTGAAAAAATTTAAGTATATATCTTTAGTAGCTATCTTTGAGAAGACAGTTATCTAAAGTACAGCAAGTCCTTCCATCTACAGTTTCTTTCCCCCATGTTCCAAAACTAAGGTGTCATACTTACTCAAAGGAAATTTATATAGCTTTTTATAGCGTCATTTTAGGACAAACTGTTGATGAAAAACACTGCTGTCATACAGATCTTAATGAACATGTAGATCTCTTCTCTTTGGAGACTTGTGAATAGGAAAAGAAGCAGCTTTCTTAAAAGAAATGATTATTAGTAAGTGTAAAAGCATACCGACTTAGGTGCTTCTACAACGCCTATTACTGTAATGCTACAGCAATTCAAGTCTTCAGTGTGTTCTGTGAAGTTGTGAAGAACTGTCATTCCCAATTTTGCAGATGAGGGGAAAAAGGGGCATTATAGCTACACTTTATGTCTCTGAGCCATAAAAAATTGCTATCTGAGTATTCTCAAGAAAGTTTGTGGCAGAACAGCTATTGAATCCAGCTTTTCTAATGGTCTGACCAGTGGATGGTTCTTCCACTCCTCCATTTGGAAAAGTTATTATAAAACTGCAAATATAACTTTTGGGGCCTGAGGACAGTTTCCCCTCGGTAACTTCTACCATTCTCTTGTACTTTGGTGCCTCTCTTCAGTGTCTTAATTTGTCTCCGTGGCTTTGTAGACACCTCCCTCTACTTTCATTCAACTCAGTTCTAGCTGGAATTTGGCACTGTGATTCCTTGTCTGCCTTTCAGTTCTGGGAAGAGGAAAGGACAGATCATTAGTTCTCAATATTTTTCTCAGTGGGTAATCCTAGACAGAGAAATTAATCCTGGGTCAGAGGGCTTTACTTTGCAGACAGTAGGAGGGTCTGATTTTGATTGCAGCTGAAGCAAGCCTTCTGAGAATGCTCCAGCACAAGCAATGTCTTTGCTGGCAATTAGACCCAATTTGGTGTAAAATTATAGGTCTCATGTCTGGACAAATATTCTGAAGCATTCTCTCTCCAACAATTTTGTGGTACAAACATACATTCACTGCAGATCTCTGTGAATTCAGGAGAGATTTTAGTGGGGAAACAAGGCTAGAAACATCAAGGCCTTGGCACTCTAATTAAGGATAGATTGTTTTGCTGACTGCAGCATTTTAAGCCTCCAATTACCCTTCATATTTGGTAGCACTAGTAATCCCTTAGTACCTCAGTACTTTTGTGATATCTAGATCCTGGTGTATTCACACCTGATCAGGACAGATCTCTTGGCTGCCATGCGTCTGTCAGTATGCCACCAGCAATAGGCTGGGTTGACATAAATAGCGGGGGATATCTTCCCCCTCTGTCCTTCCCTCCATTTGCTTCAATACTGCGGGTATCTAGTCTGTATCCTGCAGAAACTCTTATTCTTGATATGCTCTTGTAATACCCACTCAGGAGACCCAGAAGAACAGCTTGATCATAGTGGGGTTAAAGTAAATTAGTAGCACAGCATAAGTAGCCTGAAATTTCTGCCCAAAAATCTGTGTCTTGTGACCTGTGTCCAACCTGGCTCCATGTTGCCACAAATGACTGGCTACAGGTTTTGGACTGGTTAGTTTAAAATCCTGTCACGTATGAATACAGTATAATCTATTACTACAGAAGGGTAAACTTAGCCATAGTTTAACTAGAGCATTATGTGTTGTGAATCTGTCCAGATAATTGAGTTTGACCACCAGTACAGAACAACTTTTCATTCAAAGTCTTTTGTTTTACAGTCTCTATTAAGTTTATTTAATATAGGTTACCAGATACTCCAGGGAGAATCAACTGCCATCTCTGTTTAGTTTTGTCTTTGCAGAAATCAAATTAAATAACACATCTAAATTCTTAAAGCAAAGTGTCAGTGTCTGTTCTGGCTCCATTTTCACTTGCTCAGCGTTTTTTTTTTTTAGGATGAGAAACTTCTTCATGCTTTCTCAGGAATTCACTAAAGATTAGTTTAGATTCCCTAACAAGGGAGCTTGGTGGAAACTCCATAATGTTCCAATTTTCCACTTCTTTACCACAGATGTATTTTCTACCTATGGCAATTATTATGCATTGAGATGGATCATAAAATGGCATTCACTAAATTTAATTTACATTCCTTTATATATTTCCAAGTTAACTTTTGATTTTGATGGAAAAAGACATAGCCTTAAACCCATCAAGCACTCTCAAATATACTTTTTAAAGTAAATTTATTTTCTAACATTGAAATATGAATAGAATCTTTGTGAAGTTAGCAATGCCAGAATTTCAACAGTATAGTAAGCTAAAGACATTATTTTTATAGCTCATGAAAATGAGTTTAGTCAGGTCTTATCCTAGAATTTGAGCACAGTAACTTCAACAGAGATATCCAAATACAGTAGCTTCAGGAAAGTGTTATTTGCCTTCAAATTGAATCAATTTTCCCCAAAGCTTCTTGGCTGAAACAAAACGGATTCTCCATCAGACACAATTAGACTACACTGGACCCAACAATTGTGAAATCCAATGCAGAGCCTGCTTCTTGAGTCTCCTGAAAACTTGCCTGCGTTGTAGTTTTAAAATAGCACTTGTCTAATTGAATTTATCTTCATATGATCTTTGCAGAAAGATACTGGTGACTGCTATGATGTCTTTCTAGAGGAGCTAGGACCATCACTCAATGAAGAGTTCACACAGAAAACAGATTTATCAGGACTTATCTGAGGTGATGGTGAAGATTAATAGCAACAACTATGAATAACAACAAACAAACAAACAAATCCACAAACAAAAGAAAGCAACCACCAAACCAATCAATCAAAACCATCACCTAAACAAACTTACCCCTCTAAATATGCCCTTCCTTGTCCATTTTTTATGGGAATTCCTTAAAGTTCTTCAGAGGAAAGATGAAGATGAGAACATGTGTTTGAGGATGTGATGGTGAAGTAAGTGGTAGGACACTTCCATCTGGACATTCACATTTTATGGGGAGCTGTGGAGAAGCATTACAATCCAGACAGGCAAAGACAATGAGCTTCCCACCAACTGCTATCAAACAAACAAGACAGAAATTAAAAGTTTTAAAGATTATTGTTTACATATTTCTAGTTGCCATGGTTTTATGATGTTTGGTTATCAGTATTCCACATCACAACATCATGTATCGCATTGGGAGTTAAAGAGTTAATGCTCCAGGTCTGGGTACCTGTCCTGGAAGGGACAAACAGCGGAAGTATACTGGTGCTATATATTCGATGGAATACACTGACACAGTGTATTCCACTGACACAGACTATTCCATTTTTACTGGATTATATGTATTTATAATGTTATGGGTTTAGTTAAAAACTGAAGTATCTATTTCTTTTTTTTTTTGTTTTTTTCCCAAGGATTATCTTAATCTTGTTGTCTAGGGGGGGAAACAGGTATATATATATATATACCTGTTATTTTACTCGGATTTTCCAATAGGTATTTTATTTGAAATATTAAGAATGAGATGTTTGGTTGTTTTCTTTTTTTATTATTATTTTTTTAATTAATTCACAGATTTGTAACGCTCACAAGCAACAGTCCATGAACTTATTTACCTTAAATCTTAAATGAGAATTCTGGATCAGAGCTGGCACAGGTTTCCATTTATACTTCCTGAGTATAATGATAAACCTCTGTCAGACTTACCACTGCAGAAAATCATAACGGGGGGGGGGAAAGAGTTTCAGGATTTTAGGAACAGCTGGAAATAGCAGTGAGAGACAGCAGTGTGTGCCATGATAGCTCCACAGCCAAAAAGCAATTTTTCATTCGAGGCCCAGTCTAAACATCTTTGTCTTAGATAGCCATACAGACCTACATGAAATGAGTGAGTAAACTCAGCCAGCTAGGTAATGTCAGCCTTTCACACCCCAAATTTGGCAAACAAGTGGATTAAGAGAGAATCCACATCTCACACTTTCTTCAGCAGGAAACATTGCTCACACTGTTGGCTGAGGTACTGCCTTCAGACTAAATGGGGAAAGCCACATTCATTTGTTCCATATATTTTATGGATGGAAAACATTCTCAATTCAATATTCAGCCAAGGTAAAAAGCAATCTATGGCATTTCAATTAATTTTTTTTTTTTTTTTTTAATATTCTCAAAAACTATAAGATGCAATCAGGCTTAACTAAAAATGCCTTATGATGTTGGTTGTTTCTATCCTGAGGCAGCAAACTGATGTTTAGGTATCTGCATTTGCTGTGAAACCAACCTCTTTTTAATAACAGCTACCTGCCACCTTCCCCTACCACTGGAAATAAAAGAAGTGCAAAGAACTTGCTTCATTGTAAAAAGAATATTGGTATTTATTTATTTATTTATTTAAATGGTAAACAAAGTTTAGTTTTAGATGGAAGGAATGTGCTAGATAAATAAGAGGTACCTGTGTTAGATTCTCAGTGGGTTTAGATATGTGCTGGCCCACGGAATTCAGCTGAGTGGCACAGATTACCTGAAACTAGTAGCAAAAACCTGCCAGCCTTCACAGTTCTATGAATTATTAACACAGAATCAGTGAGACAGTACAACAGCTAATTGGCCCCTCTGGTCAATTCTCTATGGTCCTGAGGAGTTGGCTGGTTTCAGACAAAGATTTCTGCTGAGCTGTAAGCTGAAATATTCCCAGAGTTTGAACAAGTTCATGCTATTTATTTGCTTTTTTAAATAACATGTTACAAGGCTAAGCCTTGGCAAGGAACAAAGAGGCCAGTATATTTGCTTGGTTAGGCAAAATGTGAGATTTAAAATTGGCTTCTAACATGGATTAGGTCTTCAAATACTGTATTTTAAAACTGCGGGGAAAATATCAACTTTTTATTATTATTTGTGGTTATAAATCTAGGTATTTATTTGTGAAGTTGAATGTACATGTATGGAATTATCCAATTAATTATTGTTATGTGAATTGTTTTATTATTTGGGTATCCAGTATTAACATTCCATTTTTATGGTTCTTAAAACATTGCACTGAAATTTAGTTTAAATTGAACACTAACGTTTCTTTATCATTAAAATTATGACGTTTCATCCAGGAAACTATTCAGCCAATCAAAAGATAAGTTGCTGAAAAATTTTATCATGATAAACACCTTAAAAATAAACTATGAACTGGGGGCTTTTTGGCTTAAAAACAAACAAACAAACAAACAAAACAGAGACAACAGATTTTACTTTCTCTGTCTTTTAATAATAGCGCTTTAAATATCCAAGATGAAAAAAAAAACAAAAAAAAACAAACAAAGCAAAACAAACAAACAAAAAAAACCCAGTCAATTACAATTACCAGAAGGGAAAGAAATACCAAAATCACTGTGTGCTTCACATGAATTAAATGAGAGTAACTGTTTTCAGATCTAGAATTTCTCTTGCAGGTAAAATCAGGTTGTTAAGTGTATCAGTATATTCATTAATTTACTTATTTAATTTATGAATGTACAAACACCCAGGGCTGAAATATCCAAACTTAAATTTCTAAACACTTTTGGAAGTACTAATATGTCTGTGAACTTGATGACACATTTTCATGAGTGTAATAGGTCCCATGGGACAGCTCGAGCCCTCCAAACAGGTTACTCAGTCTGCTGAAAGGGGTTTTGTGGGATGAGATATATGCTAAGGTGAAAATTGAACATTTCCTGTGGCCTTTTCATACACAGTGGTCAGAAAAGCAGAGGCAGCCTGAGTTTGTATATTGTAGGTCATGGCTGTTGTGAACTGCTGTAGATGGTTCATTGTTTCCAGGAATTGCTGAATAGGTCATTTATTTATGATCTTAAGACACTCCAAAATCACAGATTTTAAAGATGATGATGAAGGTATCCCTGAGCCCTACTTAACCATTTTTTCAGAACTGCTCTTCTAAATTCTTTCAAAGCTGTTTTCCTACTGTCCATATGCTGACATTTCAGGCAAAATTTTTAAAGAAAACTCAGAGTAAAACATTCTATTCTTCTTCCAAACTTTCGTATTCAAAGCAAAGTTCACAGCTTCAAGATAACGTGCATTCTAGAGATACTGGTGACTTCAAAAACAAAAACAAAAACAAACAAACAAAAACAGAAAACCACTAAAACCCTCGAGACAGCAACAGCAAAAGTAGATATCTTGACTTTTTTTTTTTTTTTTAATATACTTCTAAAATGCTTGGAACAGTAGATTTTACATGGTGGATTGACTTTCCTTTTTAAAATGAACATATAGACAACATCAAAACTTTTCAAGGGAGAATTCAAGATTTTATGGGATAATTTGAGATATTTAGGGGTGAGAGTCGATAACATGGATATAACATGGTCATAGGTTACTCTATAACTTATATTTTGTCCAGACATTTTGTGTAAATGCAAATCTAAATTGTTTCCTAAATTCTTTATTGTATACATCCCACTTCTAAATGGGATCTAGAAACTTCTAAATGGGATACACTAAACAGAGATACATGGAAAAGTAGAAAAATTTGCATTCACAACCTGAAAAAGTTCAGGATTCTATTACTGGGTCACCTTCATGGGATTCAGAAAGATGCGTTGCCTAAGAACCAGCCTTACCAGGCTTAATCTAATCCTGTTGTTTTTTCATATCAGGTTTGTTAGAGTGCATTTTCCATTAAAGGCACAGACTTTGCAGAAAGTGTTTACAGTCAAGAAGTGTGCTTTCCATAATTACTTTTTATTAGGTTTTTTTTAAAGCCCTTCAATTTGGAATCACACAGATGACTGAAATATTGTAATATTTTTTCACCAAATAACAAGCTTTCTTCAAAGGAGATTGAAGAAACATATATGTTCATTCACCAGGAAAAGTTTGCTCAACTTAGAATGTCTAGCCTTCTTAATGTTAGTTACGACCAGTTACAAATATTTCAGAAGCCAAATATTACTCATTCTCAGAAGACCCTAGTCAACCTTTTCCATAGTTACTATTTATAAACCTCCTCTTTTACATCAGTGGGGCTCTGCACAGATCTAAGTAGAGACACTAGTAAGATCGCTTGTATAATAGAGGTTAAAATAAATGAGGATTTTAATGACTGTTTGGAAGAGAGAAGGGAACAACTACAAATAAAAATTAATACACAGTGTTCTTCTTTAATAAACATGAAATAATAAAGCAAAAAATCCTACTTTATCTAACAATACTGTAGGTAGTGTATGTTATAGCCTTAAGTCTGTTCATATGGATACTGATAGTATATACATTTTCTGTCCTTTCCTGAGTTGATTTAACCTGGTTTTGAGGTACTGTGTGGAGGGCAGTCTCTTTTGTAAGGCTGTGTTTCTCCGGGGCCTTGGTAGAAACAAACGCAGCTCTCTGCTTCTACAGAAAGGCGACCTCAGACTGCAGGTCTCAGGAAGTATCAAAATGGTGGGTATTTTTACAACTCATTTCCAGTTCCTTGACTCTGAAACTCTGAGCCAAAGAAGCTATCTGACAAGCAAAAATTTGTCTTAAACCCAAAACAAAAAAAAGGAAAATTTGAAATGAGGAATAATTTTCTTTGTATACATTGGTAAGGAATGAGAATAAGTGTCAAGACTTGCTGAAAGGAGAATAATTAAAACTCCTGGAAATAAGAAAAAAAAAAAAAATAACAACAACAACAATCCTGTGGTTTCATCTTTGAGGAACAAGCATGTGGAATCATATATCAACGAGGAGAGACAAAAAAATGCAACTGATATTTTACCAGTATGTCCACATACCCAGTTTGGCCAGAGGGCCAGGCTAGTAAATCTTCATTGGGAAACTGCATGCTGGTGGTGTCTTTGCTGTCATGATTTGCAGCTTGCCAGAACAGCCAATGTTCACACAAAATAGCCTTATGGAATCTAGGATTTCTTCTTATTTTAGAGCTGACAGAGAAGATATAAAGCCAATACCACAAACTTTTTTATTAAACAGAGACCCAGCTTTTTAAAGCAATGAGATATTAGCTTCTGGTGTCCTGATCACATGCCATATTAGTTTCAAAACATTCTGCCAACCTAAATCCCTTTGGCACTTTCAGCTGCTTCAGTTACTCTTTGCTTTTCTTTCTGAGGCTGGAGTCTACCACTGAATTCCACTGACTTGCATCCAAGGGTAGATTTTGTCTGCTGGAAATGGTTGAGTACCATAGCATTACTGGCCCACAACTGATTTGTTCCATCCAAGGTGTAGCTCCACTGTACTGAAGTTATGATTCCTTTATTCATACATGGTATTTTAAAAAGGAATAGAGAAGAGGAATAGAAAGTAAGGAATAATAGAGCATCAACTTATGAAGCTTGCAGAGAACTTTTGACTATAATATGGTCCTACTGACATTTCTAAAATTGAGAAGCTGTGATGCTTTTATGAACTGCTGACATTCTCAGTTTTCAAAATTTGGCCAGCCATAACCCAAAATTAGGGGATTAATGAGGACTTCCTTATGAAGATGAATTCTTGATGAGACACAGATGCTTGCGAGGATGATATCCATTTAAAAGTATAAAAATTTATGGAGCAGAATTTATGTTCTTCCAAGCATCATCAAAGTTTTTGGTATTTATGTTTATAGTGCTGATGAATCTATAAGGCTAGAGACAGCCCAAATGAGACAGTAAGTATGCTACTTTTACACTGTGTGTTTATGTTCTTAGTGAAATATGTTTGATAGGGTTTTTGTTGTTATTTTTTTTGTTTGTTTGTTTTTTGAAGAGCAGATTATTCTTACAGATTGGGCTATATGTTTTTAGTGAAGCTGTGGGCCTGCCTCTCTTCTCATTTCCAGCTATAGAAATCAGGAGCACTGAACTGACACAGAATTTGTGAGCATGAATACCATAGCAAAACAAATGGAATATAAGAATGTAATAATTTATTACTAGGAAGCTGAATAATAGCATGGGATTAGATAACAGGTGCTGGTGAGTCGAGAAATAGTGAATATGAGAATGCTGCATCGCCATCTGTTCCTGATGTTCTTGCACCACTAGCTGAATGTTTTTGTTGCAGGCCTCTAAATATCTAGCTGTGCTGCAGAGATTGCAGGCTGCACCTTTGGTTTGGAAGGGAAAGCATTATTTTTGTAAAGGAAGCTTTTGCGGTGTTTCTGCTGCTTTCTTACATACCTTAGTCCCATCTCTGACCTCAAGCTCTGCCCATTAACTAAAACCCAAGAAAAATTCGTGCAAATTGCATATTTGCTAAAGTCGGCAGACTGAACAACAGCAAATATAAGTAGAGCCTATGTTTCGTTTTTATTAAAACCATATGGGGAATAATCTGTGACATGATGTAATGAACCAGAATCTTTTGTTTGCAATTGGCCCTGTTAATGGATATCACAGCAATGCCAGAGTAACAGCAAAAAGGTGCTCCTTTTCTCAAAGAGCTTACACAGACACCATATTCACCTGGGAATTCATAATTTTCTTTATTCTTCTTTCTCCCACAAGTTTGTGTACTATTTTTTGTTTGCACAATGATCAGAATACTCTCAATAACAGATCTTCATACAGCTTTCTGTGCATTTTACCATAACATCTGTAATGGAGTTTATTTCCAGACCTGAATACAAACAAACAAACAAACAAACAAACAAAAAACAAACAAAAAAACAAAAGAAAAGATTTCAGTGGGGAAACATCACTATGGTAGCTGGGAAAAGCTTTTACGTACTTTTGTGATTTAAAATATTTGCTTGTCTCCAATTTGGCTGTCCTATTAATGCTATTGCCTCTTAGTGACATCTGCTGGAATAAAGAACATTGAAACAAGTTCAAGTTTCCTCCGCATTTGCTACCTGCCAGCCTCTAGTTCTTAAGGGAAAAAACAACTAACTTTGTATGTCAAAGCAATACTTGGCCAGATCTGTTTTAATTTTTTTCCCTATCCCAGCAGGACGACTGCTCTCTGCCTTCTTCTTGTCCTTACATAAAGGGAATGACTTACTTGCCAACATGACAAAGATCCAGAAAGTTACAAAAGCTTCATTGTAAGACTAAATCCTTAACAGTTACTCAAACAGTTTGCACGAAGGAAAGGAGAGGGTGTGTATGAAAACAGGAAGACATTAAAATAATGAATCATTCAGCAGAATCTAGATTATTTTTTTCTACAGAATTTATTTTTGTTTTTCTTTTTCTTTTACAGGCAAATTTACACTTTCAAATTAAGCTGCATCCTCCACATAACTTTCCTTCTTTTCTACTATTCCCTGCCAAAAAAAAACAGCTGGAGAGGTTTTGTAATGAAACAAGACGGGAATGAATCTTTTCTCTCTTTATGTTACTACGACATCTCTTCACTACTTCGTATAGCTCTTTACTGTAGCTGTAAATCTATAATTGTGTTTTGATATATGTATCCTGTGCTCACTGCAGACTAAAACATGGTCATTACTACATAAAACTAGTGACCAAATTCTTTCATATTTATGTCTGGGCATATGCAAAAAAGGTTATAAAGGAAAAAAAAGAACATTTTTTTCAAATATTTCTTTCTGATTGCTCTGTATTCTCTTCCAAGCAGAGTCATGGAGTTGATGACATGGAGTTGATCTCCATGTCAAGGAAAAGATATGAGGAAGTCAGGAATTTCCTCTCGAAAAAAATTCATAATGTTGTTGAATTTCCTCTCCAAAAAGAATTCATCCAAAAGAATTCATCATGTTGTTTTTACTTTATTTTGGCATGTTTTGTTGAGGACAAATGCAAATTTAGAGCAAACATGTATCTCTAGCTATCTAATGTTAGATGTGATGAATAACTCCCTTCAATGAGTACAAGATATATACTAACAGCTTATAATATGTACACAGACTTTCAGACAAAGGGCAACATTTGCAGGTGAAGGAAATATCTGTTTACTAGATTATATTCCATACCTGAGTAAGAACACTCAATTTTAGCGTATGCAGTCTTTCTTCATGTCTGAAGTGCACACGATACTATTCTGTATCTCTGTGCTTATGGTTTCTATGCCACCTCCTACTGTTCATATATTGCCTTTGAATATGAAAATCATTCATTTTGTGAAGTGAAAACTGCTTGCTAACACCCAACCAGGTATAATGCAGTGTTGGTTTTTTTTCTTTGTTTGCTTATTTTCTTTACTTTTTTTTCTTTTTTTCTTTTTTTAAACCTAATTAATGCAATAGGTTGCATTTTATACGCAAAGATGTTTTTCTTCCTAAGGCTTCAGTTAGGAGTCAAATCTGTCAGAGATATAATCCTATAGACCTTGCAACAGGTTGATTACATGATTACATTGCAGGGACATGTTCAGGAAGTTGATAAAGTAAAACAAGTCACCATTTCTCGTGGATAATTTGTATTATGATTATAAGATAATAAACCTCCAGCAGAGGAAGCAATTTTTATAGGAAAATGAATCATATTCCAGTTCTATACACATCATAATAAATGAAATGTGTAACTAACAGATACATTTTTTGTGATGATGTAATCTATCGCTTTTATACAGATTATTGACCCTTACTGAGTCTAAAACTAAATGGCTTTTCACCAATTTTTGGTTGTTCAACAGTACCTGAGCACACTGTTGAAACTATTGAGCTTCTTGCTGTTACAAACTCTGATGTTACTTTGCTTTAAATATTATTATATATATTATATATGTATTACATAAATACAAATAATATATATCATTTACATATATTTTATATTTTATACATATATATATATATATAAACTGTATATAGAAATATATATGAGGCCGAAGCAGGATTCCCAAGGTTTCTTTTACAGTTGTGGAAGTAAACCAGTATCTCCAGAGGACTATTCATTTCATTGTAATGCAGGTGTGTGTGAAAGTGAAGAGACAGCCTTTTGAGGAGTCTGCACAGGAAGTTTAAGGGGGCCAGTCTGGACATTTCAAATTAGGTGAGAGAAATTTCCCAGCATGCTTGTGTACTCAATGGCTCTTCCAGCCTCAAAAAGACAGTAGATTTTCAGTTATTCTGCTGTATATTCTACTTTGTGAATGCAACATTTACCTCCAAAGCACATCAAGTATCTACCAAGGATTCCAAGCTAACTTTTTGTAGTTTGTGCTGAAGTCACTTGTTACACTTCTGTTCTCAATACCTAAGCTACTGAGATTTAAATAACACTTGACCACAGTGCAGAAACACCTACAGTCAACATTCTGTGTATCAGAAGTGAGTTTGCCATAAACATTAAAAGACAGTTTTCTTCAAAACCTTTTTGCAGCTATTGTAATGTGAAAAGAACATTCAGAAACCAGTGTTGAAGAATCCTTAAATGACAGTACTGACCTGTATTCCTTTCTATTACAGATATTCTCCCATAAATCCTACATAATCTCTTTTCATTTTCCCTTAATGAAGCATTTGGCACTCAGGTAATAAATCATATTGATTTATTTTTGTTATTGATGTGACTTCTAAACATATATGCTATACATTTAAACATAATACAATGCATATTTTTTACTGAAAATATTGTTATTGAATTATTCTTAGTTGCCTGGGAAGCATTTGTTTGCTTTTAACACATTCCATGTTTACCTCTCACAGGAATCCTTCTTACTCTTAAAAAGAGCACTGGTTACTTTTATCCTTTCAAAAACTGCTGTTAGAGATCATCAATACCTTCCTCTTTCTGTTGATTCATTTCCCTTAAAATTCCGGATATATTTTTATATTGACTGCTCTGTGCACTTTCCACTTTTTCCAGTCAGAACCAAAATACTTTACCAAGCAGGAGACTGAAAATCAAGACGGTCTTTTGCTGAGATACTTTGAGGACAACTTCATATTTTCAGCTTCAAGCATTCCTTGGTTTTCATCTGGGACACAGTTTTCATCCAGCTTTTCCGTGGCAAATGAGGAAATTGTCATTCCTTGGCAGGAATACCTTTAAACTTGTTCTGTGCAGGTAAAAGTCTGTTTATGGAAGCATAAGCATTCTTCTTTTACATCCTCACTATCGAGCCCAGCTTGATGATTCCAGATGCAGATGATTCCTCAGGATGTCAGTAATATAATTACATTTTGAAGAGAGTGGCTTAGAATTCACATTATTAAGGGCATGCCTGGTGCCACTGAAATTCAGATAATACTTCCCAGTCATTCAAGATAAACAGGATCAAGCTATACACGTACTGGAACATTTCATTTCGAAGAGTGATTGCATACACATGTTCTAAATCTGTAAGGGCAATTTAGGAACAACATTTGAATGACGTTTACAGATTTTGATATAAAAGTTGTATTTTACCACAGATAATGCAGTCTGATTAGCATCATTCTTTCATAAAACAATTAAGAGATCCACACGGAAAGGAAAAAAAAAAAAACAAACACAAACAATATGACAAAATTTTTGTTTGCTTTGTTAATTATATTTTGGATGAGAACCTAAACTTAGAACTGGGGAAAAAAGTTTTCGCTTACCTGTCTGGCATTTTATGAAACAATATAATCTTGTCTTTCAACTTCAAAAGAACTACACAATTTTGCTTTCTTTATTTTGTTAATATATTCTCTCAAAAGGGAAAATATCAAACTTTCCACAGGATAAATGCACGTTTTTCTCAATAGCTTCTGTTCACAATCCTCTTTTTTTATTTTTCTCCACTTACGTTTTTACACTGTAATATAGCAGGTGTGTTGTTTTCTTGGGTTGACCAAAACCTTCTTTTTCTTCCTGTATCATTTTAAGCTAACTTTATACAATAGGAGATGTTGGAGCACAGAAAGGAACACAAGCAATTGTATGACAATTAGTTGCATGAAAGGAATAACAAAATTTCATGTTTTGCTTTCAAGACAAGACTACATAAACTTTGAAAAGAAGATCTGAGTTACTGCCAGAATCAATTTTAATCATGTGCACTCTAAATGTTCAGGTGAGATTATGAAAACGTACATTGTATGAGCATTTAAGACACATTTATAGTCCTTACAGTATTCTTTTGCTTTAAATGTCCTTACAACATAAGGACTACTTAGGTAAGAGTGCAGTAATCCTCATATAATGGCTGGGATACTTTCTTGCTGAGGAGACAGCTCAGCACTGTCTTGTTTTACTGTAACACGGATTCAGGACAGAAAAAGATCATGACTGTAAGTTTATGGAAAAATAAAATGCATTCTCTATCCTGCCTTTTGCAGTAAGGATAGGAATGGACTTCTCATGTTTCCATTCAGAGATGAGAGTGAGAATGAGAAGGAAACCAAATGAAGTATGTAGGTTGCTCTGAAAGTCACACCTCCAACTTATTTCCATAGAAACTATGTCAGATTCAAAAGGCACAACAACACTATTTGATGAAGCAAATTCTCAGCTACAGAACACTCTGCATTTGAACATTTATTTTCATAAAGAAAACAAAAATAGTTTTAATGCTCTGAGAACAGACTTTTCTTTAATTTCTATTGCTCTTTTGTTATTCCTCTTGTCTTTCAGCAGTATGAGATGGGATAACTACTGTGAATGTAGTGTGTTAGCTGAAGACAAACCTCTGATATCAATAGAGTTGTCTTTGTTTTTCTTCTCTTCTCAATTTCTCATATAACTTAATGTTTTGACAACTTCACAATTCACACCAAACAGAGTGTAACAGGATTCAAACAAAATCAATTAACACTTTTAATTTTTCCCATATTCCATCTGTTCTCTCACATTATGAAAAGAGAAGACTTCCAAATTAATTTTTATTTACCTCTCTGCAGTAGGAATGACTACCTTATCTGAACACTACTGTAGCTGAAAAACCTGAGATTTATGCACTCATAAATATTTTAGCCATCTTGGTCTCTAAGATAAAGACAATATTCTGAAATTTCATTGAATTTCTCTGATTTCTGTCTTACTGTAAGGAACCAGTGCATAAATGACTATTTTACTGAGCAGACTTAAGTATGCATCTTAAAATAGTTGAAGGAAATCAAAACTGGGTGATCATGCTGTCCGCAGCTGAAGCCAAAAAGTTATCTTTTTCAACATATTACTTCAAGTCAGTCTGCTTTTTGAAGCATTTCCTGAGTTACTTTGACAACATTTTAAATTAGACGCGTGAATGTTCAACACTAGAAGACTGATGGTAGCAAGATCTTTCTCCTTCCTCACTTTCCAATTCTGATAAATTCAGTATGTATTGAAAAACTAATTCAGTATGTATTGAAAAACTTGAGGAAGATTGTCAACTAGTGTGCTGTGAAACTGTGAGCACAACGGAAAGGAATATGATCTAGATTTTCCCAAATGACATTAAAAGAAAAAATAATTTTTACTATGAACATCTGGTTACAACAGATGACCCAGTCTCCAGAAACACAATATTCTCTGCGTTTTCCTGTGGGAGCTTAGAAAGTTCTCCTAGACTTCATGCCTAGACAATGTAAATGTTTCAGTTTAGGTAAATTCTTCAGTTTGATCTTTAGAAAACTTCAGTCTGCAAATCCTCTGCACTAGTAATATATTTATGGGACTTTGGTAGGTCAGTGCTGGGAACAAGGAAACAAGTCATCCTTAAAAATAAGGAGAGGTTACAAGTAAAGTTCCAATACTGTTAGTGGTTTTATATTTGTGGCCATTCATACATTTACTGCTCATTGCTCTTGCATGGTCCCATACAGCTTATGGTTATTGAAATCTATCCATTACAACAGAGCAGAAAAACTATCCAGTCTTAATTTCTTTTCAATTTTATTTCCATTTCAAAAACAAATAGAAAAGATACTTGATATTTCTGTATCAGGAATGTCTTTCAGCTTAGAATCATAGAATCATTGGAATTGGAAAAGACCCATAAGGACTATCCAGTTCAAATCCCCTGCAATGAACTGGGACACCAACAGCTCAATCAGGTGCTCAGAGCCCCGTCCAGCCTGACCTTAAGTGTCTCCAGGGATGGGGCATCCACCATATCTCAGGGCAACCTGTGCCAGTGCCTCACCACCCTTATTGTAAAAAAAACATTTTCCTTCCATCCAGTCTAAATCTCCCTGCTTTCAATTTGAAATAATTTCCCCTTGTCCTAGCTCTCAATTTGAAATAATTTCCCCTTGTCCTAGCACAAGGAGGTCTTTGACCCTCCTAAAGAATCATTCTCCTTCTTTCTTGTATCCTCCCTCTAAAAACTGAAAGGCTGCTATCAGGTCCCCCTAGAGCCTTCTCTAGGCTGAACAGCCCCATTTCTCTCAGCCTGTCCTTGAAGGAGAGGTGTTCCATCCCTGGGATCATATCTGTGGCTTTCCTCTGGACATGCACCAACAGGTCCACATCTCTCCAGTACTGAGGACTCCACATCTGAACACAGTCCTCCAGTTGAGCTCTCACAGTGCAGACCAGAGGAGCAGGATCATCTTCCTGACTTGCTGACCACACTTGTTTTGATGAAGCCCAGGATATGGTTTGCTTTCTGAGCTGCGAGGGCACATTGCTGGCTCATGTACCAGTACCCCAGGTCCCCTTCAGCAGTGCTGTGCTCTAGCTTTACCTCCCCCCCCCTAGCATGTACTGATAATGGATGTTGCCATGACCCAGGTGCAACACCTTGTACTTGGCCTTGTTGAGCCTCAAGAGTTTCAAAGGGACCCACTGCTCAGCCTGCCTACATGTCTCTGGAAGGCATCCCATCCCTCTGATGTGTTGATCCCACCACACAGCTTGGGATTATTCACAAACTTGATGAGGGTGCTTCTTCATCTTGAAATAACTTTAAAGTATTTTAAAGTATATTTAAAGCCTGAAAAGTACAGTAGTTTAACATTCATATATATACATATTATATATATATATATATATATATATATTATATATATTTATATATATAATATAATATTTATATTTATATAATTATATATATATATATATATATATATATATATATATATATAAAAGCAAATATCTTTTTTCTCCCTGGAAATAATGTTTTGTGAAGAGATCTCTTTTTCTCTGACTCAGAACAAAACAAATTTTGAAGCTGTAATTTTTTCTGTGATGTGGAAATATCACAATACATATACTTCTACATTTGTCTGAACTATGCTAGATTTGGACAGTACTTTGGCTGTGCCATTCTGACAATTAAATATAAGTAGTGTTCAAAGGAGTTTAATTTACAATTTAATCAATATTTTTCTCTTACATAGCAGAAATGAATCAGGAATACATTTTGTGAAATAAATGAAGCTACAGACATTTTATGTATTTACAAGTGAGAGAAGACTCAAGGAAAAAGACTTAAATCTTCTTTAAATTATATTCACTGCTTTGAAGGGGAGGTTTATTTTTCTTGTTTTTACTTTTTAATATTTATTGATCTTCTTTTTCTGGCTAGCAGAAATAAGAAGGGACAAAAGCTACAATTAAAGTCTACCATTCCATTCCATGAAAAAAAAAAAAAAAAAGAAAAAAAAGAAAAAAAAGAAATTCTGTACAGCTGTTTTCACAGACTGCTGCATCTCCTTGAAAAAGTTATTTACACTCTTGTGTTCACAACTATATTAAATCCTCAAAATGACTGTGTTGACTGCCTACTTTAATTCTTGTCATCAAAATTACTTAAAAGTCTCCCTGGTAGCATAAACAATTCTTCAAGGAGTTTACATATTCCTCAGTATGAGAAAATCTATTCAGCAGCACAGAACACAAGACGTCAACACTTTTCAATCACATGCTAATTAAACTGAACTATATGTTTGCATAGTAAATATGAATAACACACAACAAGAACAGCCGTCTTCATTCCCATTATATTTCAGAGTGGCTACATTTTAGTTCTAGTCTCTGATTTAGCCCATGATAATTTAAAAGGGACACTTCTTAACACTTGCTATTATTTTATGGAAATCCATAAACAATATTCTGCTTTGAAAACATTTCTGCTTATATTTCATCTTATTATTTTTCATAAGCAGTGTTTTATTTAAATGCAAGGACCTTTGTTGATAGTAAGTGCATGTATAACCATTACTGCTTCTTTAACTGAAGTTATAATCTCCTGTTTGTATTTCAGAAACACCCTTTTAATTATCAGGTCTCTAACAGGCTCCTCTTTCATCCCTCACTGTGTCTCTAACTTCCATTTCTGAAAAAGGTGTAATTCTATGCTGTGTAAGAACTGTTTATTACAATGAAGAACTGATTTGCTTGTTCCCAAGTCCTGATTATCTTGACATAAATGTTCCTACTTTAATTTTATTTTTAGACTCAGGCTTAATTTAAAATTTAAACGGAGCTCCTGTTGAGCTACAAGCTTTGCCTTGGCATCATGTCTGTGAGTGAAGACAATCTTTTGGTTTAGTTTACTCACTGTCACGCTGAATTTCTTGACAGAGAATTTCCTTTCTTATTGTTGTCATTGGGCAGCCAGCTTTTCATTTTTGTTCATAGGTAATAGCCTCTTGGCTTGTCTGAGTTCCCTATTTTTCTACAGGCCTGCCCAAATCTACTTAGAAATGTCCATGGGCACTAGGCTTCAAGGAAAAGAAAAAAAGGAAATTAAAAGATTTTCAGTTACAAATTGGCAGACTGACATTGTTTCCATAATCACATTGTTGCTTTCTCCATTTCATTTACTCTTTTCCCTTGTGGAGGTCTGACTGTGTTGGAAGTCTTCCACTGCTCAAGTAATCCACGCTGATAAATGCTCACAGTATGTAACCAGAGAGCCTATTACACAGTTTTCTCCAAAAATATCTTAAAAAACAAGCACAAACAGGGCAATAGTTCATTGTCAAAGTCCTCTTAGGCTACAAGAACTCTTTTGTACAAAAGGAAGACATTTTCTAAAAACCTTTCTCTCTCTTGAAGACAATAAAATCAGGAAGCAGTTTAAATATGTAGAGAAATTTTGCATTGTACTGTAATAAAGCAATTAATACAAAATATGAACATTTATGCCTGTCTACTTGTAGTAATGAATATGTAATATGTAGAGATACAGAAACTACTAAAGTGATGACATAAGAAGATGGAAAGCATTCAAGCCATTGAAGATTGTGGAAAATGTCAGCAATACTGAACATTAAACATTCAGGACTGAGGATTTTATCTGAGAGAATATGTATTAGTAATTCAAGTAAAGTTGCACATTTAGTTGTTCTGCTTGGGTCTGTCCAGATCTGTTTATATTCAGGATTTTACTGAGGTCTGAGCAGTTGGAAATTTGTGTTTAGTCCACAGATGGCATGAAAGTGAGAGGTATAACATACACTTAGAAACAGACCTGAAATTAAAAATGACAGCAACAGACTGGAGAAATAGTTTGAGAAATTTTGAATGAAATGGAAGAAAACCCAGAGGAAAGCACCAAGCTTAGTAATCTAAAATAGAGAATCGGGATCAATTATAACTTCTGTAGAGGAGATGGAAGTTTTAAATCATGCACTGAATATTAAATTTATTATAAAATGGTATTTGTGTGTGTGTGTTTTGGGGAATATTTAATTAGTACGTATTGGAAAATTATGGTTTTAATGGAAAAAAAAAAATAGCATAAAAAAGAAAAAGATCACAAATTCCCAGAATTTTTGTGTATGTGTGTCTGAATAACAACAACAATTAACAAATCGTTTAAATGCAGAACAATATTTTTGTAAGTTTTGATTTGTTTTGTTTTGTTTTGTTTTTTTTGTTTTTGTTTTAATTTTAGGCAATACCTAGATCTCTTATTTAGTTAGATCTTTCTTAATATATTTAAATTAGATTTCAATTAGACATTAACTCAAGGTTAAAATGTTGGTACTGGCCTAAAAATGTATTTTATAAAGACTGTGTGCCTGTATCACAAGAGTTTCTTCATCCCATTCAACACAGTATTAAATGAAGATAAAATCTTTAAATGTAGCATGTTTCGTTTTCTACTGGATTCTATCGTGCTTATTTAAAGGTTGATTCTTTGTAGATAGGCTTTCATAAAAGTTTTACAATCATTACCTGTAGCTTTGCTCTTACTAGTTCTACTTTTAAATTTTGCTTTTATGTAGTGAGACCAGAGTAATACTCTGTGTAGTTACACTCCGCTGTAATTACATCAGGGATAATGTTAGTCCGGCATTGTTTGAGTATCCCCAAATGAAGATTCCCTCTGCTACCAGGAGAACCGGAAGGGGAAAAGGGGGAATGAACAGATGTTGATTTTTTACTCTTTGGGATTTATTTGTTTTTCCTGATATCAAAATGTTTCTGAGAATTCAGCTGTTGTTAAGATAGTTTTATTTTAATAGAATTACATTGCGATGTTGCTTTAGAGTGGCACTACTCTCTAAAAAACACAAAAAACTGGAGTATAGTGGAAGGACATTTAACACGTTTAATCGGTAATATTTTTTTTTGTTAGCACAATACCTCCACATAAATGAAAATTTCATGTTCTTTTTTTTAGAAAAGATTCCAATTAGCTCTCTTTATTATTATTAATATTTTTTATGGATATGATTGCTAGTCTATGGACTTCTGCTGGCACGGAATTCTTCTACAGTTTCCCTCCTGGACCTCTGCCAGATCTCTGTAAGTGTTTGATGTTTCATCCATACCCTTGGGAAATACCTCTCATTCATGTTACAGCTACTTTACATTATTGCAGTATTATAAAGGCCTTTTAAAATATCACTCACTGTGACACTTTCCTATTTCTGTGTGGTGAAAAATAACTTTGGTGAATTCATTCATCTTCACATGAGAATTGATTTTTAAATACTGTGGTGGAACTTTTCTCACACATTCACGGCTAAGCCTGGGATATGTATACTCCACCATATTCAAAGTGTAAGAAATATGTTACTTCATGGCAATAGCATAAGAACTATGGATAATACTGTAGCCATCACAAAATGCCTGCTCAGTAGAAGTACATAAACAACTACACTTACAATAATAGAAGATCAAATTACATATTGCTGGAACTCATCTGTTAAATAATTAGTATCACTACATATATTTCCATGGTAGGATGCAACGTTCATTTCCAAAAGGAGAGTTTGAAAACACACTTTAATGGACAGAATGCTTGATGAGTTAATAAAAATGAGTAAATAATTATTTCAAGCTGGATTTAAGTTTACAATTTCCTTTGGAGGCTACCTGAGATTAGTTCATGTTCTACTGACAGACACTAATTGTCCTGAGCTCCTCACCCTGCAGAGGATACCTGGAGGACAAGAATATGGTGAAGATACAAGATGATTCCATGGTTCAATTAGGCACCAAATGTCCACATACTTTGAAGTAATTATCCCAGAGTGGTTCATTAACTAACCTATGGATTTATCAAACAAAAATTTTATTTGACTGAAGCTAAAGGAACTTTACAACAAAATTTTCCTATTTTTACCTGTTACACTTTTCCATTCCTTTCTCATTCACTGAATTGGCTTCTCTAGTTGGTGGTTGTTGTTTTTTTTTAAGGAAGATGCTAGAAACTTTGCTTCACTACTGATGAAGTTAAACCCCAGAAAAATCTACAGAGAGTTGGATTCCACGAACGTTAGTGTTGATGCTAACGATAAGTGAAGCAAGGAACATGCTGCACCCAATGAAATCACCAATTACCTCAACCTATAATAAAAGTAAAACAGTTTGTGGGGGTGAACGAAGTATTGTTGAAATAATGGCAGTGAAGGGAAGTAGGAAAAAAAACACCCTGTATTTGGGATGGTTTGCCTCTAAGTAAATAGTTTGCTCAGATGGATTGCTCTTTGCATTTCTTGGATTCCTGTGGACATCTATGTTGCAGTCTAAATCTACATAAATAAGAACAGAAAAGATTTCTCAATGATAGAAAACTGTTTCAGAAACTGGTATTAATAATAGCATTGCTGAAAGGATCCTTGATCAGAGCTTAGGGACTACATAAATTTCCTTTATCAGAGATAAAATAAAATAGAAACAGGCACCCATATTCTCCATGATAAATCATTAAAATAATTTTGTATATCATCAATGCTGTATTTCCCTTACAGCTACATGCATGTTGCATCTCCTGTAATCTAGTAGTACAAAATCAGACATCAGTTATACTTCTGTGGATGAAGGAAATACCCATATCTATCCTTCCTCTCTTTTTATTCAAACTTTTATTGAGTGTGAGACTGCACAGTGTTCATTATCAGACAACTGATAATGATAATGATAAAGATGACTGCCTCAAATTTTGTTTTGAAAACTATATTTTTCCCTTTTTCCTGCTATCAATTTAAATACTGCTAGAATACATCCTTTTAGTCAGAAAATACCTTCAGCATGTGTTCCGTGGTCTTGCTCTCCACATTTCTAGCCATTAGTTTCAGAGAGCTGTTGTGTTTACCTAGGGTAGACAAGCAGTCATCAGGACTTTCTGCTCATTCTTCTCCTTTCCTCTTTTAACTTATTCCAAATATTTGTGCTGTGTTCTTAGTATGTATTCTGTCTTTTTATTTCCTGCACTGTTCACCTTCTTTCAAATATAGCACACTGCTGTAAATAGTTCTCTTTGGGTCATCATGTAACACACCAGAAACCATCATTCTTTCAAGAATCAGTAATTCTATTTAAACTAATATCCAACAACAAAAGCATAATAGATTGAAGTGTGTTAACAGCAAAAAAGATTAATCTCTTTCCCTTGGTCCTATTCAGAAAGTAAATGTATGATTTCACAGCAATGTCTTCTGAAGAAAAGAAAAAAAAGAAAAGGGAAGGGAAGGGAAGGGAAGGGGAGGGGAGGGGAGGGGAGGGGAGGGGAGGGGAAGGGAGGGGAGGGAAGGGAAGGGAAGGGAAGGGAAGGGAAGGGAAGGGAAGGGAAGGGAAGGGAAGGGAAGGGAAGGGAAGGGAAGGGAAGGGAAGGGAAGGGAAGGGAAGGGAAGGGAAGGGAAGGGAAGGAAAGGAAAGGAAAGGAAAGGAAAGGAAAGGAAAGGAAAGGAAAGGAAAGGAAAGGAAAGGAAAGGAAAGGAAAGGAAAGGAAAGGAAAGGAAGAAAAGAAGAAAAAAGAAAAGAAAGAGCTATTCTTACTATTTGTTAATTGCAATCAGTAGAGTCTACAGATCTAGTTGAGTCCTGGTTTCCAAATCTGTTGGTACTATTCAAATGCATAGTACTGGACAGTTCTATCCCAACAGCATGCTTGATATATTATACATTTACCAGGGTGTCTATGGCAAACACTGTAGACAGTCATGTGTTTTCTTTTTTTTAAGCATTTCAATGGTGAAACCTGTCAATATACATCTAAAGAGGCATAAAGAAGTAGTGCTTGCATTGCTCTCCATCAGTTTCCCTGTCATATGTATTGCTCCTGATATGGAAAGGATCAATAAATGAAAATAGCCAGGCACTGAACTTGACTGCATCTGTAAAGCTGGGGGAGAGCATTCTTCATCCAAAGTTTTTAGATCGATCTGAGATGAACACAGCATGGAGTTCAGTCTTTCAGGAATGCTTGACATGAAATACCAGTATACAGCATCCTTTTCTGTTTTTCACTGCAATTCGTGAATGTTGGTGCTACTTTTGCGCAGAAATAACAATTTTAAAAGGCAGATATGTGTTTTACAGCCTGAGTTCCCTCCCTTTGTTGGGTATGTCCCTGGACAAGGAGGTTGGCTGCCTTGAAATTATCACCAAAGCCCTCAACCGGAATGTCCTTCAGACGCACAAACCTGTCTTTAGCTGCAGTCCACAGCACTTCCCTCCAGCTTACTGGATTTTAAACTAATGTTAAAAATCTAAAGAGAGCCCCCTTTTGGTTTAAAACCCTCTCAGGTCCATATTGTGTTTATGTCACAGGAGTGATTCTGAGAGCAACTAATTAAAAGTCCAATGAATGTGTGAGGGTTAAACTCACAGGCTCTGCTCATTAACAGTTGCTCACCTAGGAATATTTTAAGGCTTCTTTTCTGTGATGGGAAAGAAGAGAATAAGACTAGACAACACTTAAAAACTCATATTTTATTATACAAACACACATTTCTGTTGTATTACTAGGCCTTCAGTGATGACAATATCTAAATTAACAAGAAGATTCTACCCCTTCCCCAGTGTTTTTTCTTGTAAAATAACAAAAGAAAACAAAGAAATCACTAATGAACACCCCTTCCCCCAAGAAATAAGGAAAATCAGCACCATTTTGTTAATTGTCTTTTTCCTGCTGTTTCCATGGCAATACTGGCTACTAGACTTCACCGCAGAGTGACAGTCCAACAATTCACACACTACACCCTTTCAGGCACAATGAATGGCTGTGAAAGAGGCAGAACAGGCACTATTCAAGAAACATGTGATATATACTCAATGCACTACCTTTCATCCACATTTTCCAAATTGCAGTTAATTTAATTCTAAACAAATGGTTAAGGGGTACAAATGAGGATTAAAAGAAAAAGAACATCTTGAGCTCTAATGGGGATGGTTTGTGTGAAGAACAATATAGCACTTTCTTCTGATGCCAAGGCTGCCAAATTGAAAGATGCACTTTCCATCTTCTTCTGAGACCTTAATTTATACTCAATATCAATAGTATAATAAACATTGCAGATTATTATTATTATTATTATTTTTAATAATCCAGTTTTGGCTTTCCATTTGGAAACATTTTTGTTACACAGGGATGAAATTTTGATTTTCTTCAAACTCAGAAGGAACCTCTTCTATTTTTCAAGTAAGACAGCTTTCTTGACTGAGCTTCTCATTTGATCACTTAGGTTTTGTATTCTCTGTCTCTGAAGTTATTGTTTTAAGTCCCATAGAAAAAGCCATGACAAATACCTCCAGGTCACCTTAAGAAAAAACAGTGGACCTTTTGAGAATGTCAATGCCCGGAAGGAAATTATTATTCACATTACATTTAATGTCAGTGAGACCTTTTTTTTTCATGTGATTCTTTTTTATTTTGATAAGCAAAGAGTATTATCTTTGCTTAAAATTGATGAATAGAACATTTTGGATTTTACCATATTCAGTTAAGCACGAGGCAAGAGGCTTAAAGAGTTTTCCTATCTGGTACTTTATTGCATATCATAACCATGGACAATGTGTCAAATGTGCAAATGATTTCATTTTCTCTGTGCCATGTGGAATTTATACTGAGAAGAAAGATACTGTAAACGGAAAGGGAAATTGCAGAATAATAAAACAGTTTAAAAGCTGTTTTATTTTTCACCAATTTTCCCCTTTTCTATCTTAAAACTTGAAATTAATAAAAGCCAACAGTAATGTAAAATTGTTTCTATTCAGGAGAAATATTGTTTTGAGAACTTTTTTTTTCCCATCAGTATGTACTAAATGGCATTTTAGATGAAATTACTATCAACATTAATTTTGTTATACTTCTTTATTCTCAATTTAAGCAAAAATTATTTTTATATATTTCTACAGTTACCCAGTGTGTCATACTTAATCTGTGAGAAACAACATTTTGTATTGTATTGCCAATAAACAAAAAGACAAAACTCTTGTGAATACTTTTAAACTTTTGAAGATAATTGTGTTTTGACTTGCAAACATTTTCTATCACTGTCTTATCTGACTTACAAAGGTACAAAAACTACAACACCAATATTTCATTACATTTTAACTAAAATAAAGTTTTCAGATGGGATCATTGCTAGCCAAGATCTCAGTGAGAGAAGTCCTATAGTTCTGCTCTGACACAAGTTTGGTAGATTGATTAATTACTCTTCAAAATCAATCAGTCAATAGGATGTTGGTATTTCACTGGAATACCTGCACTGCTGATTTTTACATGGGATGAAGGTTTTTCAGATGTATCACTTTTCTTTACAACTCCCAAAGCACTCAATCATTTGAGGAGTGATAGAGTATGCAAACACCTCCTACGGCTTTGGAAATTTTCATCAGCTCAATCTGAAATCTCCCTCGGAAATGCCTCCTCGGAAAGCAATGCTACCTCTCTGCTTTGCAGTTTGCGCTAGTTTTGGTTTGTTATTCTGAAGTATTGGAAACATAGAAAAGCAAGTGGTGTAAAGACAGAATTGCACATTTGCCTTGATAAAACAAAGGCATATTTTTTCTGGGAAAAAGGTACCAAAATTCTCCTATAGTCCTAAGCATGCATTTCTCCTTTTCTAGGCCAGAAAGAGACTACTGCATTTCTGAATCATTTTAGATTATGTAATCAGTATTTTACTGTGCATAGTGCTGAAAAAAGGATAGAAAGAAGCATGTAGATGACAACTAACTAAGCTGGAGCTTGGAAGTCCAACACTGGGTCATATCTAGGCAGATGTCTGCCACAAGGTCGTGATAAACAGTCTTTGGAAAGATAGTACTATCATAGTTACACATGAAAACAGCTGTCTCTAGATTTCCTATGATAGTCTGCTTTGTCCAAACAGTTAATGGAAAGTAATTCTTCATAGCTAACCTTCCTAACCTGCCTGACCTTGGTGCCCATTGTTGTTTGTATTATGCCATGGCTTTGCATATGTGTTTTCACTGTACTGTGTCTTCACCTGCACGGTGGAAGGACAATATTGAATATATTTTCTTCCATTTTCAGCTCCATTTTATAAGAAAATTCCAGATTTCAGAGCATGAATCAGATAAAATTTTTACTTCAGATCCATACAGCTGTTTCTTCAGAACAGCATTTATATTTTTATTGGAAAAAAACACAAAAGCACCCTAGTGGAAGTAACAAATCAAAGAAATAGCAAATCCACTCAAAATAGAACAGACAACTAAGGCAACTGTTTGCAATTCTATCTATAAAACCTTTATGCTTTTTCTATATTTACACATAAATCATTTGAACATACTTGCATGCCAGTAAAACAACAAATAGACTAAGATTTTCATGCCTCTGGCTAAGTGCCGTGTTCCAAATTTAGCTCAATTTATTTATTTATTTATTTATTTTTAATCTGCTCAGGTCTCTGTAAGTTTTACAAGGCAACTCCCTTGCCTTACCCAAGGCCTTAGTTTCTGTTTTTCATTTCCACTCTGACTTATTTATTCTTGATAGAATGTCAAACACACCTCCCTCTGTGGGTCGTGGCCATGTCAGAGTGGTGCTCAGCCCACCAGGAATATCACTACTGCAACCACCTCATTCACTGGTGAATTAGCATACCATTCATGTGAGAGAGAATGGGCCAATAGCACAGCTGGTGTAAATCGGTGCAGTGGGGCAATATTGACTTACAGCAGCTGAGAAGCTGATGCTTATCACCCTCTAGCCAAAACAACTGCAGTCACCCTGTGATTCCAGTATCTCTTTCCAACCACATATTCTCACGAGTGAAAGGCAGTTCTTGGGTCATCCTGATGCACAGTTAATTGCTGAATATTCCGGTTCCTGGAATATCTTTTCTACATTTACAATTGAAATACACAGACTGTTACAATAAACTAAGGAAAATTGATTCATTTCTAAACAGAGAACCATTTTGTAGAGCAGAAATGACTTACATAACCAGTGAATCTCTTTATTTTTAGTGTTGTTTTAATAGTAAAGCAACAAGAAAGTAGCATTTATTTCTTGTCTCTTCCCCTTTTCTTTGGGCATTCATAAATAGATTTGGGGATCTCTTACTGCCAAGCATTCTATCATTCTCAGAGGGGGCTTTCCTTACTGACCTAAGCCTCATATTGGTTCTAATATAAAACAGCTGAAAATCTTCTACTCTGGAGAAAAAAAAAAAATAGCAACAAGACATAAGATATTGTCACTAGACACATATTTGCTGCTTGTAAAGTAGATATATAACTCCCTGGGCCCGCTTTAAAACCAAGGCCAAGATCTGAACTCAGTACTTTCCTTTCTGAGCAGATGCTTAACTATGAATTCACTTGTCACTTTAAAAAGGTGCCCTTGAGGTTTTTCCTCCTTCCTCTGCCCTAAAAATAAATGTTCCTGTAAAAAAAAAAAAAAAAAAAAAAAAAAAAAAAAGCATCTATGTTTTTGATGTAAAGAAGATTGCAATTGAATCTGGTACCACTTCTAGTGGATGCAATTATTTCATTTTGGGGGTAAGTACTCTTATATTGAGTCTTCTGATTCGGACCATAAGCGTGTTGGAAAGCCTCAGAAAGAGGTGGAGAAAAGAGCCAAACCAACTGCACATCCTCCTCCGTATATTCCTTGTGCTACACATAACTAGCAAGACATGTATGCAAAGAGAAGTTCAGGGACCACAATTGGGCTGTGGTTCTGCATCTATACAAATTCACTACTTCAGCTTTATAAAAATCTGCCAGCTTCACACACGTGTCCAAAATGCAGTAGGTTCTCTATTCGGAAACCTTCACATGACTTCTCAGACTCTGAATCACCATGAGAAATGACACACCACTGTTAGACCTTATTCATCAATATTTTTACTCACTACAGCTGTGTAAAACATTTGCAGTGAAACAAGAAACCACCCAAGAATCTTCTGGTTTCAGATTTCCTTATAAATTCAAAACTTAAGTGAAGGTCATTGTGAATTGCTAATATTTGTGAATCATTTGAGAAAAATAGGCTGAGTTTCAATGATCTGTAGTGTGGGAAACGTGTGGCTTTTGAAATGGTACCAAGCGATATATGAATACTAGTTCTGATTATTTCTCATTTTTCAATTTGGATTATTCTGGAATTTCATACTTGATATAATAGATATGAGCATACAGGCACTACGTTAGAGTACCATCAGGAATCCCTGTAAAGTTAATATGTTAACTCTAATGCTCTAATGCAATAGCTGTTTCAATAAAGAAAGGGAACCTCAACAGAAAGTAATGATGCAAAATTTATGAAGGATTAAGAAAAATTATCCAAGAGTGGATATAATGAGTGGATATGGAAGAGTGGTAAAAGAATGGAATGGAAGTGAAAGGGTGCAATTATGAAGAGAAATGAGAAGACTCAGATGAGACAGAAATATTAAATATATTGAATTTAATAAACATAGCTCTGGAATTATCAGCAGAGACAAGGCTGAGCTAAAGTACTTCTTTAATAATAGTGAATATTTTATTTTTATGTTACAGACCCACTCAGAAAACTACATGAAATCGTGAGCACTTTCTGTAGCATAGAATTAACTCATTATTTCTTGTAACAAATAATTAAACTGCTTGCAGTGTGAAAACAGTGCTGCTAAAGAACAATTAGGCATAAGATAAAAGGATACTGTTTATAGAACTGAGAGTCTAAATGTCCTGGAAAAACTCTATGATTGATACCTCAGTGTCAGAGACTGTTTTATAAAGATTAGTAATGATGTCAGTCTGGTTTCTCAACAAATGCAGGGTGTACCCTAGTCTTCAGAGTAATGAGAACTTCTTGTAATGGGTTTTCAAAGAGGATGTTACAATGGACAGGAGGACTTAATTTGTCTAATTTTGCTTTCTCTACAGCATTGCAAATTGAATTGTGTTATAAAAAAATCTTTGGAAACACTGAGAAAGTCAAGATGTATTGTTCATGTGCTTCAAATGTTGGGATTCCTCGGCAACAAGTTGGATATTTAGATGAAGAGCTGCCCAGCAGGTCTGAGCTAAGCCTCTCCCAGAGCAAAGCAGAGCTGCTTTGGTGAGTGGAGAGAAGTGCTTGGGAATCCTGTCTGCTTTGGATTATCTGTGACCAGAACACTGCCAAGTAAGAGGTTTAGGTTAAAGAGTACTTGTGATAAGACAATTTCCATAAAGTATAGTTAAATTTATATTTGAATTTAGAAATACAAATTTTTGCAAGTATTTCAGATTCAAAGTAAATTATGACTTTAGGTTCCTATAGCATTTTTGTGATGGCCAAATGTCTTGCATATATCTGGTAAATATATTTTTTGTTTTTCACTCCACCAAGATATGCTATACAGAAAAACCTTTATTTTTCTCTTTATGTCATTACAGGAATTTAAGTCATCAGGGCACTCTGAGCTGCAGCTTAAGGCACGTGACACGCTGCGGGGTCTGCTTTCTGCTTTGCTATCACCTACAGCAGAATACATTAACTTGCTGTGCTACCAAATCCTACCAAATAAACGGAGCTTTAGTAAATGTTTATTTGGTCAGCCTATGATAAATCTGTAGATTTACAGGCTGGTTATGTTGTCTTATTCCCTATAAGGCATCAACGAAAGGAAGAAAAAACTGGGGTCAGAAGTGGGAAAGGTAGCTGTTGTACTCAGATTCTGTGTTCCTCTCGATTTTCGTGCCAGGAGACCTTCTTCATATTTGCACTTTTGTGGAGGCGGCGGCGGAAGCTGAGGGGTCTCCGCCGGGCGGACCGAGAGCGGCCCCGCCTGGGCGCCGTGGGAGCGGCCGGGACTGAGCGCTGCCAGCGGCTGTGCACACGCAAAAAGGCAGATGGGGAAGCAGTCCTCGGTGTTTAATCCAGGATTAAGGAAAAGAAAATTGCTATTCGCTTTCATTTATGCATTTGTTGTTATTATTATCATCATTATTATTATGTGGAGTCCACAGCACAGGAGAGACAAGGAGTGTGTCCACAGGTGGGCGACAAAAAATGATCCAAGGGATGGAACGCCTCTCTATGAGGACAGGCTGAGAGTTGGGGCTGTGCAGCCTGGAGAAGAGAAGGCCCTGGGAAGACCTGATAGTGGCATTTTAGTATCTAAAGGGGGACTGTAAGAAAGAAGGGGACAGACTCTTTAGTGGGATCTCTTGCGATAAGATGAAGGGAAATGGTTTAAAACTAAAAAAAGAGAGATTTAAACTGGACATAAGGAAGAAGTTTTCCTACAAGGATGGTGAGGCATTGGCACAGGTTGCCCACAGATGTGGTGGATACTCCGACCCTTGGACACATCCAAGGTCAGGCTGGATGGGGCTCTGAGCACCTGATTGAGCTGTAGTTGTCCCTGTTCACTGCAGGGGAGTTGGACTAGGCTTTTCACGGTCCTTTCCAACTCAAACGATTCTATGTTTCTATGATGTTTAGGTATTAACTACCCTGCTAGCAGCACCTTGTACCTAAAAAAAGACACTTGGCCCTCTCTCTATTTGTCTTTCATTATTTTCTTCTCCTACTCAAAGTGGCAGAATAATTAAGTGCAAACAGGGAATCCGTTTCTCATCTTCCAGCCCCACGCAGCTGGAATCTCTACATCCTCTGGTTTGAGACAGTCATGTCCCAGAAATAGTCCCATGAACCATTTGTATTGGCCAAAGCAGCCCCAACAGTGGGAGTATCGATGGGAACCTGTACTTTTCACTCTGTACTGCTGCCTCTAGACCTCTAATTTTGTTCTGCTTGCACTGTGGGAACCAACCATATTGGCTTTGTGGGCCTCAGGGTCTTCCTGTGAGAGATGTGTTAAAGCAATTACAGAGCTTGAACAGAGCTCTGCATGTCTTACACTTTTCTGTAGTACCTTAGAGTATTGTTGCAGCTTGAAATCTCTGCAAGATAGAGAAATCATTAAATAATGCTGTTGTACATGCCACTTGGCTTATTCTTCTGGAGTCTGCAATTCCTGGCATGTTAGAAACATGCAACAGCACTAAATCATAAAGCTGTCCTCAAGTTTCTGCCTTTGTATCATTACCTGACTCATGTATGTTGTATATACATCATTATAATCAGTGATATCTCTCAGAAGAAAGCTTGACTTTCTTCATCACTTTTTACAAGACAGCACAATAACCCAGGCACTATTCAATTCCAGAACAGAAGCAAGTTGTTTAAGTTTATTGCTGCCATAAAAATAAGTGTAAAACAGAAAACCAGCTTGATTTTACTATTTCATTATGAAAAATAATTTGAAAGCCTCTGCCTCAGTTGTTTCCATGTCCATGGGAAAGTTGCCAAATGCTGTAGTGACTTTCCCATTATCATTTGCATACATTAAAAAATATAGGGCAGACTTCTTCACTACGGAATGGAAACTGTGCCATATATATCTCAAAGCAGTCTTGAGAGCAAGGATTTGTTACATTCTTATCTTCTTTAACAGTTCCCCTAGAAGTTAATGTTCCTCTTGAACTGAAAAAGGTTTTTTGCATAAGCATCTAGTGTTTGAAAAATTCACTGTGTAAATATTGAAAACCAAACGATGAATTTAGACTTCTGAATTTTTACAACTATAAAATGTGTTTTTTGGGTGGGTTTTTTTTTGTCGTTGTTGTTTTTTTAATAGAAAGGTCAAAAACATCTCCATCTGAAAATTTTCTGACACTCTCGATACAGAAACCTCTGTGGCTGCCTTTCAGTGTTAAATGATAATTTTATATAAAACCAGTTCTATTTTATTCTAAGTTATGTGCAAAGAAAAGACAGAGCTTTTCTCTTCTTTTAAGCAATGAGGTGCTCAGCTGATTTATTAAGCGAGTCTGTATGTATTGCTGCTAACTATTCTGTTGGTTTTTTTTCATGAGTTCATAGTGCTTCTCTTAAGCAATTGCTTCTTGGTGCCGTGTAATTTCAGGATACTCTGGACTTTTTTAAACAAACATATTTTAGACATGAAGCTTAAGAATATAAACAAAATTTATAAATTTTATAAATAAAAACTTTATAAATAAAATTCTTCTCTTAGTTTATCGGTGGAAATCAGTAAACAAATATCAGCCTTTTTGTTGACTTTAAGTATCTGTCCAAGAGAACAAAAATCACAGAGTCGCAGAATCATAGAACGTCTTAGTTTGGAAAGGACCTTACAGATCGTCTAGTTATAAGCACCTACTGTAGGCTGGTTGCCTCCCATCAGCTCAGGCTGCCCAGGGCCCCATCCAGCCTGGCCTTGAATGCCCTCAGGAATGGGAGACCCACAGCTTCTCTGAGCAGCAGTGCCAGGTCCTCAGCAGCCTCTGAGTGAAAATTTTCCATCTAACATGTAATTTAAATCTCCCCTCTTTTTGTTTAAAGCTATTCCCCCTTGTTCTATCAATAGGGCAATTTATTGGAAATACAGTAAACTGTCAGGATTTGTTGTTGCCCTTTTTTTTTTTTTTTTTTTTTGAATTGAGGGCAAAAGTGATTTCTGAAACTTGACTTATGTATTTGTAAGAGCGATTTCTGTCAGACTGGAAAGTTCGTATTACATTTTCAGGTTCCCTGTAACTCAGGGCTGCCATTCTCTGGCATTAGTGAGCGCTGTTGTCCAGCTCTACAGTAACACACTTTGTGTTAGACAATTTAACACATTGTTTTGGGTAAGGGCAGCAGAAACTCCTCTCATCAATTCTTATTATTGTCTTTCTGTGCTAGAAAAAACATGTTTTTCTACTGTCAGAGAAAAATATAACTAGTTGTTTGGTATAAATATTTTAGACTGTTTCCCTACTTGCAAAGAAAACTGCCCAGCTTGGAGAAATCTCTGGAAGCTCAGGCTAAAACAAAGCTTGAGCCTTTGGTCAGTTTGAAGTGTTGTTTGTGACAATACTTTTCTGTCATAATCCAAAGACCACCTTGCAAATAGTTCTGTACTAAGCAATCATCTGACATAACAGTCATCCATCCAAAGACAAAATCTTTTCAAATGTCTTGGCAAAAGCCATGTATGTACCAGAATGTGATAGGAACCTTCAGGTGTTACTTCATTAAATGCTCTATTACGTACCTGGCAGAATTTAGTGATGCTTTAAATATCCACATGATCTGAAAGAATTAGAACATACAGTTAATTCTTCAAGTTATAATTATTTAGTTTGGTTTTCGAACTGCGATTCTCTAATCAAAAATAAAACCAAGAAGACCTCTCCTTATCAATCAGACAAAAGATCGAAAAGTCAAAAGCTACACAATTCTGGGTGGATATAACATTCTTCTGAGGAATAACTTTGGGGTTGGCAATGATTTGGCAGGTCCCAAATCTGGAAAGGAGTATGGGATATTATACTGTCAAGAGCAGGAGCCAGAGTTATTTTCCACTGGATGAAAATTGCTCATAAGAAATATTTTCAAAACAAGACCTTCTTAGATCATATCTTCTGAACCTAGAAGTACAGAGGAATACACACTGTTCCCCATTAGGGAGGGAGCTCAACCTTATTAGGTGTCTGTACGGACTCAGGCTAGGCTGAAAAATGAATAAAAATCTCCATAACTGTTCTCCTAGTTTGGTGAGTCCCAAACTTTGTTCCCTCATCCAGGTCAGGATAATCTTTCTTATGTTTCTAGCTTAGTTGGTGAATTGTTACAGTGAATAAAATTGCAAATAAAAATGATCACATTCACCCCACACTGAATAAAAATATCTGGTTTCAAATGAAGTTACTATCAATGTAAAGGATTGAAAACTATTAAATGCCCCTTTTCCCCCTTTCATCCCCTCTCTCCTTTCCTCACAATTTCTGAACTGAAGATATTTTCGTCTTAACATTGGTTTAAGGGGCAGCTCTAAATTTCTCTCTAACAGTGATTTACTATCTAAGTTACCCATTGCCAGGAAAATTGCCATTGCAGTCTGCCTGACTGGCTGGAGCAGTCATTACTAAACTGTAGGCTTGACTAATTATTAGGAAAGTAGAGTGCAGAAACAGAATTTAAGAGATTTATGTTGCTTGGTACAAACATTTCCTATAATAACAATAGTCCTGGTTTGGCATTTATGGCTATATGAGGAACAGAACCATTTAAAAAAAAAAGAAAGAGAGAGAGAGACTGAGAGAGAAAGAGAGATTGAGAGAGAAAAAAAGGAGTATTTACTGGAAGAACTGAATGCCTAGTAAGAAAACCACTGAGGTTAGCAGTCCTGCAGCTTCCGTAACTACTTAGTCATACGAGTGTGTGCTAACTGAACTACTCCTAGCCAGAGGACATAATAATGCTTTCTCAAGCTGCTATGTGCAATTTTAACTAATAAGACTCATAGTACAGATGGGCAAACCTCAAAAGAGTCACAGTCTGGACTCACTTCCAGTAAGAACACATGAACATTTGAGGGATTGCCTCTTTCATATCTGCAAAATTGGAATGGAATCATGACCAAAAAGAGCTCTCTTCTTCTTGAACAATTCAGCACTTCTAGTAATGACTAAGAAGTAACCTTGCATCTCCTGGGATTATTCATCACTTTAAACTGTGACTGAAGAAGGAGAGGAATAGTTAACAAACAAACAAACAGAAAGCATATACATACATTGGAAAAAAATCTTCTGAATATGATTGCATTTTTTTTTTTTAAATTCATTCGACCTTAGTCTAATATTATAAATATTGCTGAAAATTAAAAGAAGCCTACAAATTCCATTTTCCAAAATGACACCTAAAATGCATACATACAGAGGCTTCTCCAATATGAAAAACAAAAATCAATTCACGATTTCTGGAGAAAAGATGAGAAAATAATCAGCATTTTTGTCTTTTCCAAGCATTTTCTGTGTGTCTGCAAACGCAATAACTGAAGTCCAATCAGTTATCAAGATCAGGAGACTCCTAAATATTAACACTTTTATTAATTCTTTCAGAAGGAGAGGTTGTTTTGCATGGCAAGTCTTTTTGGTTTTTCATTTGAACTCACCACAAAAGATTATATAGTTAACTGTATATATGCAGTTACATGCTTTAGACTATCATACAATTTGATTTGAATACTTGGCATATATAGATAAAGAGTTTGGATATTCACAAGCCCATAATAAACATAGTGTTCACTGAAAACATAATATTTGATTGAAAAGCAGCACCAAATACACACTGGAAGTATTCTGAAGAAAACTCAAGCAACACAGTAACCTTAGCCCTGTGGCTTCTTTCTAGGAATGCTAAAAAAGTAGACTGAAATATCTTCCAAGCTGTTTCAAAAATCTTTTATTTTGTTTATATTAACAGCAAAAACAATAAGAAAATAATATCTGATACGAGTTTTACTGAAATCTCTAAATCATTAGTTTATTCACCAAATTGTATACAGTTATCTGAGTCAGAAACTCAGGAATGGGACCTTACAAAATATCTCTATCCATGGTAAAAATAGATATAATTTCAGAAGATGATTGAATCTTTTTTTCTACAGGCACATACTTTTCTCCTTAGATCAAGGAGAAGGTCAAGTGTAAGCTCTGCCAAAATGTGTACCAATGAAGTTCTTAAATTCATGCCTAGGAAGTCAGAGATGCAGGATGAATCCCTAACAGCCCTGATTTACTGCAGTTGCAAACTGTGGAGGCAATTATGCAGAATTGGAGAGGAAATGCTACGTATGTTAAACAGTCATTTACAATGAAAACATTTACCCTGGTTGAACATATTTGGGTATATCTGGATCTTGCTGAGCAAACTTATTCTCAGAAGAAATGTAGTGTTCCTGCTGTAGATATAAAGATGTTTCTGTAAACTGTGTCAGGCACCACAGGCGATTTTCTTCTCCATCTTTTTGAGAAGCATTGCTGTTTCAGAAAGATCATATGTGAAAAATGTATCCACAAAAGATAAAAATCTGTCAGACTATGACATCAGTGGTGCTTACACATCCTCTGTGAAAGTCATGAGACCATTACAAAATAACAAGTGTGATTAGATGGACCTGATGATCTGGAAAAAGTTGTTGCAAAAATTTGCACAAAGCTGCAAAGCCAGAACAATGCATTTTGTGGTTAAGGTTTGAAAAATATTTTCAGGATATTGACATTTTGGAAGGATTTGAGAACAAAAGACTAATGGTGTTGCAATGCAGGAAAATATAAAGCTGTAACAAAGAAAGAATGGTGAGTTCAAAGAACACACAAGGAACTTAATCTTTACAAAATCCTGACAGAATGGCAAAAACATCTAGAGAAAAATTTGCTTGAGAAGTTTTCCAAACTAATGACTGCAGTGACTTGCAGGGTAGCTTACTGTTTTTTAGTATAATTAAGTAGAAATAAGTCTGTGAAAGCTTACAGAAGGGATTTTTAGACTTGTTGTGCATGAATAGATAGACATATCTATATGATGAGGTGTCACAGTCTGAGTTTTTACACTGGCAGTCTGAAGGAGAGGCACATCTCTATACTATGTCAGCACAGAGACAGAATTTCAGCATAATATAATTCAAGTAAGTGTGTAGCAGAAGGTCTGGTCCATAACCAGAGTCTTGGGTAGTCAGTTACAGAAGGTGGAGTGAGGAATTAAATCATTCAAGGGTTACCCACATAAGGAGAACCATTTATGTAGTTGGTGGGAATGCTGGGGAGGGTAATGTTAAGGACCTCATGGTCCAACAAAAGTTTCAGAAGACATATCAAGGTCACCGAGGTCTAAAGAAAGGTGTGAATTCAGCATTTTAGGGTTTGAATATGAAAACTCCGTAAGTTTGGGAAAAAACTAATGCAGGAGAATATATAAAGTGCAGGAATGGTTTACTGTTAATTTCCTCCGTCAGAAAGAGGAGAAAGAAACATTTAGGATGGAAAGAGGGACAGTAAGATTTTTGACAGTGGTAAAGTATTTTGACAGTGGTAAAGTATTGAATTTATTTGTAGTGAAAAGCTGAAGTCACAGATGCAAGGAGGCTGCCCAGGGGCTTGAAGGGAGCTCTGTTCTCTAATTTCAGGGTAGAAAAAGAAAATGAACTAGTCACCAGAACTGAGGCAGAGAAGCTTATGACTCTTTCTGGGAAAGATAGCTAAAAACAAAACAAACAAAAAAGAACTACAACAGCAACAAAACATTTTTTGTGATAGTTCTGTGAAAAGAAAACCTAAAACTTTAAAAACATCTCCAAAGAAGATCTCCAAAGAGGTTTTCACACAAAGAAATTTCCAAAATGAGATACACAGATTTGGGTAGAAAATTGAGAATGACAGATAGGTTGGTATATTATACAGTCCTTTGAGCAGATTGCCACAGAAGTACTCTTACCTTAGATGAGATCAACAAGGACAGACTGGATATTCATTTAGTATCTGGAAGTGCCTCCTTTCAAGAGCAAAAATTTTTGAAAATGACTGGAGAACCACTCTCATGAGTAGCGCAATGGTAGAGCAACTCTCTGCCAGTTCAAGGAATACTACATATACCAAAAAATGAAAAACAGTTTTCTAGGTGACATGAGAAAAGTATGAAAAAGAAAACAACGTTACACCTGTTTCAAATTAATGTTGACTTTGGGTGTTTTTATTAGCTGTGATATACAACATGCTAACATTAAGTCATTTATAATTAAGGTTTTATTTCAAGATTCCTTTTTACAAACAAACAGAAAAAAATAGGCATGAAGATTTTTACACAGTTACATAACATACTATTTGTTAGCCTTCTTGAAATGAAATGGTCTTGAGGCTTAGTGACAAACTATTTTAAGGATTACAAGTACTTGTGGTCTCTTCTGAAGTACAATGACAAGGAAATTATTTGAAACATCATAGAAAATAACCTTTCCTAGCATAAATTATCGCTTTACCTGATTACCTGAAATTAGTGACATTACAAGAAGCCTCACTGATAGATGGCCTAGTCATATCTGTATGGCACTTTCACTATTTCCTTCCAGTTTCAAAGAAAACAGAATCTACTACTCTGCTATGAGATGTTGGCTTGGTCAAATCCAAAGACAGACCTGCTTCTTGAGGCTTTCAAATATAGCCAAGACCACTTTTCTAAATTCCTTTTGCATCTTCTATTACTTTAGATGTTTCTATAGGTCATGTTAATTTCCTAAAAATAAACCAAGATCAATTATTCAGACTGTACCCAAAACATGAAACTTAACAGTTAAAGGGGAAAATAAAATAACAAACCGACAACAGATGTATACCTCAGACATGAATTCTTGATGCAGACACAGAAAGCATATTCAGATTCTATCTAAAACCATTCTCCTCCCAGTTCTGATGTTCTGTGATCCCTTGTGTGTGATACTGGAGAGACCACGCCTTGAGTAACATGTTCAGTTTGGGGCCCTTCAGTCCAAGATGGATGCTGAGTTGCTTAAGCCAGGGCAGAAAACAGCATCAAAGCTGGTGAAGGGTCTAGGAAGTAACACATGTAAGGAGTAACTGAGGGAACTGGGGTTGTTAAGTCTAGAGAAGAGGCTGAGGGAAGAGCTTCTTGCTCCTGAAAGGTTGTTGCAGTAAGAACAGTACTGGTCTCTTTTCTTATGGGATGAGTGACAAGAGTGAAGAAACAGTCTCAAATTGCACCCAAGGAGGTGTAAATTGGTCATTAGGAAATAATTCTTTGCAGAGAGTATGATCAAGCATTAAAACAGTCTGCCCAGAGGAATGCTGGAGTCCCCATTCCTGGAGGTATTTAAGAGATATGTGGGTGCATGTAGTTTGGTGATAGAACACAGTAGGTCATATAGATGGCTGCACTTGAAGATATGAAGGTTTTTTACAATCTAGATGATTCTGTGATACCCATAAGATACCCATAAGATACATAAACATGCAAACGTTTGTATATTTAGGAGGAAAAAAAAAAAGTAGAAACACAGGTACTATAATGATCTTCATGATTCTGCATTTCCAAAATTTCTTTTTCCTCGTGTATTTGTGAGTGACAATAGACAAAAAAAACTGTCTGGATACACTGTCAGCTGTCCAAATAGATGCAACTTTATTTTGTGTGTGTGTGTTTATTTTTTTAACTTAAGTAACAAACAGGCCAAGCAAGTCTCCTACATGTTACATAATCAATGCAGTGTGGGAGGAGATAATTCTTGATTTTTAAGCAGAATTCCCATGCAAAACCATTATTTTTCTGTGTTCCTGCAAGCCATTTATTGCAGGAGATGATTAATGTCTAGAGCACATTACAAAATGAAACTATTTCAAAATGTCAAAAGCATACTATAACTACATACTACACATGTATCAAAATTAGATAGTTCATTGGTGACATTTAGCTACAAAATGGGTAAAAAAAAAAAATAAAATCATTCTTATACATTTGATAAGCCACATATGAGAAATTTATTGTTTTCATTTACCTTTTCTCTTTGGAAAGAGGAATAGATAAGCCTAGGTTCTCTTTTGGGAACAGACTGTTTATATAATGATGTAAAATTTAAATCAATGTGTCCCACAGCTGACCCTCAGGTCTGTGTTTTATTTTAAAAATAAATCAGCAAAAACCAACCAATAATAACAAGAGCAATACAAAAGAAAACTCTGTTCGAATTCAAATATGAGCATGAGGCTTGAGTTGGATTCACCTTTCTCAAGCAATGCCTCCCCAGCTGGACATTGTCAGATTCAAGCTTTTAGTAGAACTAATTAGCTCAATCACAGCATGAGCGAATACAACTGGATGGGCTCCAAACCAGAGCTCCCTCACACCCATCTGTCTCCAAGAGCAGGCAGAGGGCTACTCTGTCTGGGTGCTGATTTCTCTTAGTCCTGTAACATGTTTGCCTCTAGCTTCAAACTCCAGTTTGTTGTGTGAAATGAGAAGTGTAAAAATCTGAGTGAGATGCAAAGCTATGAAAGTATTTTGGTTTTGTTAAGAGGAAACTGTGCTTGCCTTTGAAGGAGCATTTCCTACACTACACTTTGTTTTAGATTAATTGAAAGCACAAACTTAGGCCCATCTCAAACTGCACACAGCCAATGCTTAGTTTTGTGTGCAATTTTCCAAATATGTCCGTGGTACAAACCGAGAGATTGACCAGGTTTATTGCATGCAAAGGATAACAGTAACAACTTGCCTCAAGCTACAGAGAAATTCAATGCATGTTAATATTCTAGCGGCTAGGAGTAAATCCAAACTGGGTTTTTGCACCTATATTAATGACTGGATAGTAGCTCTCCGCTGATAAAATAATTTTACTGCCAGAGGCATTAGATATATAAGGGTCAATAAGAAGAAGTAAGTACAACTAAAATTAGGAGCATGATCAGCTGCTGCTGAGAAAGAGGAGGAAAATCTGGAATGACTGGATTTTAGAGGTAGATTTTTAGCTCTCCTGGTTACCTCAAGGACTTTCTAATGGGAATATGCTAGTAAAATACAGCAAGGAGGAGGGGAGTAAGGACAAAAAATGCAACCTGACCTCCACTGAGGGCTTTACATTACCCATGTGCCATGCAAGCAGGGCTGACTAAGCTGGGAATGTTCATCTACAACTCCCAGTTGGTATAATGTGGATCACTGATATCCCCTTCTCATTTGCCAAGGTCACCAGGAGTGGAGATCAGTAAACTTGCTTCCCACGAGAAGTACAATGCTCACTGAAAAACAGCTGCACTCCTACGTAGATGTTATTTGAGATATAATTGACATTTATAAAATTCTCTTAAGTCTTCAAATTAACGGTGCAGCTCACTGAAACACAAATGACAGCACTTTGTCTGCAGGCTCCAATTTGGATCTTCCTCCTCTTCCTTTCTCAGGCCATAACTGTGCAAATAGCAATGGTTGCCCCGGTTTGTGATCCAACCAAAAGCACTGAATCCGTCTGAAGAATGGTCGCATTACTGCAACTCACAGCTTGCTTGAGCAGCATAATGGAGAGTGCATTTCTGTCAGAGACTTTTGGTTTCCCTTCCTCCCCCTTCCCCTTGCTTGAATGGCCAAGCTGCAATCTGAGACAAATAGTTGCACTGTGTCTGCTAGCTGCATGAGATGAGGTGAGCTGGGGAATGGTGGCTGCCAGGTTCCAGATTGATGGTGTGTCAAAACCCCAGAGCAATACACGCTGGCAGCAAAGTGATCCTCCATGGGGAATCCCGTGTAATATGCTTTCCAGATTACTGGGCCAGCTTCCAGCTTCTCACTCCTATGTAAGCAACAACTATCCCTCATGAGGGAGAAGAAGGCCCTTGCACTTGCTGCTGATGACTGCCTTAATAAATGTGTTTAACATATGTATGTTTATAAAGCAGCCATAGGGAAACAATTTGACTACCTCTTTCCACATATATCTTCCTTCTGCCTGCCTGGGGGCTGGCAGCATGCCAGCCTGAAGACAATGCAGTATAAACTTGACAGCCACATATTTGTGCATATGGTTGGACATAACAGTGCTCCTTTGAGATTACTCCTCCTATGCTAGCTATTCCACCAAAGGAAAATTGCAGTACTCTATCCATTTTATGATAGAAATAATCAACAATATAATATTAATATTATCTTTGAATAGTAGAATTTTTTTAGTCTCCAGAGCAACTGAGCTATTATGACTGCATTGTCCACTGTGGGCATGAATCAGTTCTTAGATCTAACTTTGACATTAATGTCATGCTAAGTCTTAAAAGACTCATCTTATACTTAAATTTCTTGTGGGACTGTGAGACTCTGCACAGAAAATGGTTAATGTGACAGAATCCAATTTTTTTTTTTCCAGTGTCTCTTAAGCACATTTCCCCAGAAGTAATTGCCACTTCTTTCCCGTAGCCTGTAGTAATTTTACCATGTTATGACAACTGTCTGCACTGGGTATTGGCCTCTGAATAATTCTCTGATGGAACCTTTAAAAAAAGAGAGACTGTCTTATATTAATGGAAAGTAAATTACTTGCCATGTAACTGACAGATGATATTTTGGTGTAGAAATTTAGGGTGCCCTAACTTCAGTATTTAAAATGTCCAGGCTCTGTTTCTGTCCTCAGAGAGATACAGACATCTCCAAAGGCTGAATTATACTTCTTTGGAGACTCATGTCTGAAATAGGTAGGTTGAATTCTCTTCTAGGAGGAATCTTTCCACTGATTTTACAGGAAGTTTGAACTGACTAAAACTGGAGTCCTAGGTTTTAGATAAAAATTTTTGAGTCTAATTCAGCCCTAGAGCTGTACTACATTTATAAAAGTAGCCTAAATTTAGAAGATCTCAGTCAATTCTACTTACAAAAATATTTCTATTCTTTGCCATAGGAGCACTTGGGATTACCTCACATGTAGCTCCAGGGTTGAGTAATGAGTCTGCATGGCAAGAAAGCAGTCTAAGCTCAGCCTACTTCTTTAAAGAATAACATCCTTGAGCCTGTTTGCCACGGTTACATTAATTTATCATATTCCATTATTGTAACTGATTGCATTGTGTTGGAAAACATCCCTACCAGCTATGTCAGTCGGAGATGTGACTGGACATTAAGGAAAAAAAAAAATAGCAAAATCAAAGCTGGAAACTTAGTCTTGGCTCATTTTATGCTCACAGTGAGAGACTTGTGGCCCAGAATAGCCAGGAAAAGGTGACAAGAAAAACACGTTTTCCGGTTCACAGCAGTATTAAACATTAAGAAAGGAGACAAAATATAACCCAATAAAGCCTGTGGAAATTCTTAACAGACTTGGGATACGAATACCATACCATATGTGTATTCATGAATTATCAAAAATCATAAAAAGATTTGCAAATATGGGTTTGTATTCCTTTCATCAGACACGAGTTAAATCCTGAGCCTCAGGGTATCACATATTGATATTGTAGTAGTTTTAATACCAACTGTGGCATATATGAAGTAAGATACACTGCTTTCTTGCAGTTATAGCAAATGAATGGATATTTGTAATGTAAGATGGATGCATATTTCCAGAAATATGCAAAAATTGCACTCATAGAATGATTTTGGTTGGAGAGGACCTTATAGATCATCTAATTCCAAACTCCTGCCATGGACAGGGACATCTCCCACCAGATCAGGCTGCCCAGGGCCCATCCAGTCTGGCATAACACCTCCAGGAATGGAGCATGCACAGCTTCTCTGAGCAACAAGTTGCAGTACCTTAACACTCTCTCTCATCATTAAGAATTTCTTCCTAGAGTCTAATAAAAAACTATTTTCTTTCTGTTTGAAACAATGTTCTATTGCTGCACTCCCTGATAAAGAGTCAATTGTCATCTTTCTCCTAAGCCCCATTTAGGTACTAGAGGGCCACTGTACGTTTGGACACCATTATCAACCAGTGTTTTTCCTGTTTTCATGAACTTCTGTGTTCACTACATAAGATGAGGTATTTTTTTCTACTCAATTTTCAAGTTGCAGTTTAGAATCTATTGCCATCCTCTTCAAAGTTTGTAGGAGTGAAGAAGCCCCATGGAATAGTTGAATGATCTTTAGGAATTCTGGGGAAAAATAGAAACTGTGACTTAAATGAGGAAGAAATAGTAAATTAGACATCCAGAAAATATTTCAATTCAGTTATCAAAATACCTACAGAGAATAAAAATGTAAAAAAGAAAATAAAAGACATTTAAATAATGTATTTCTCTTTCTTTGGTCTCCTAATAATAAGTATGAAAGGTGTTCTATCACCTTCCTTTCTATGTGACAAATGATGTGAAGGTGAAAAGTTATGGAGGAGAAGTAAGAGCAACTATAAATTAATTTAAATATTATCATGGTATTTTTTGAAAGATATTTTCTTAAGTGAGTGGGAATGCAAATAAGTGCCTAGTGATACCAAACTTCATAAGAATTGTTAGATACTTTTTTTTTTTGTTGTTTGTTTGTTTCGACAGTGTACTAAGGAACAGTCAGGAACAGTCAGACAAAATATATTTAAAAATTGGTGCACACATCCTTCTTATCTGTATTAACTGAGTGCTCAAGCAGTATTAAATGGGAGTTTGAACAGAACAACATTGCACCAAAGTGTATTCATACAGCATTGTAAGGGATTTATAAGTGACATTGTGCACACCTCAGTTCAGTCAACAAAAGCTCAAAATATAGTATGAGATTTTGGATTATGAGTATAATTTCACAATGTTTAATGTATATTTCCTTTGTTTTCTGAACCAATGCATTTTATGGCAATATTAAAAATAATTGTATAGTGTGACGAATTTGCAAATAATGGGTTACTAGGATACTATATTTTATAAATACCATAATTTACTGAGTTCAATCACAATCCTTGACAATTTTTTTTTACCTTTACTGTTTAATGTTCTATTTTTACCCTCTTAATTTAGTAACACTGTGCTGAATTACATGAGAAGAAATAAGTACTATGTAAGCCAGCGTCTTCTATTCACAAAGAAAACCATCTTACTTTTACTAACTTATCCTGAATGTTTACTAATATTCTTACTGATATTAAACATATACAAAATACATACATATAAATTAATATTTATTTATCTGATCTGTTTCAAAATCTGAGTTAGAAATGAGGAAAAATGATTGACCGTTAAGATAAATTGACATCCAGAGATGTCTGATCAGACTTCAATAAAATTAATGAAGCCATTAATAACGTACTTTGTTATATACGACAATCCATTTCCTTTAGACACTCAATCTTAAGCAATCATTTCAAAATATTAACACATTTTCTGCTGAATTCTTCCTTCTGTGTTTGCAGCTATTTACATTAATTTTTACAGATACCTTCTTCTTGCTGAGTATTCCAAAATAACTGTTCAGAGAGATCCTGTAACCCAGTCATCCTAAAAGCATCAAGTTATTTTGCTAGTGGGATACTGAGTGTGTTTAAGAATATCACATTCAAGGAAGTTCGTTCACAAGGAAGTATTTTCCTATGACTATGTATTCCTTTTGATGTATCCCTCAGACAAGACAGAAATAGGCACGTGATATTATATATATTGTATGACTGAATGCAATTTATTTTGCATCTAGCTACTGTTATTCCCACTCAGCAATGACGTAGAGCTAAGTTCTTGTTGCTTGGAACTGGGTCCTTGCCCAAATGCCACTGTTTTAAGCATGAAATCAGTTTATCTGAAGTAGGATTCAATGCATGCAAAATAATGCAAAATAGTTATTCCACATTCAGAAATCTTACACATCTGGGAAAATTGGTCATTGCCAGATTTTTCTGCATTTTTTTTTTTTTTTCCCTGTGCTTGTTACTGTAACACTTAGCTACATGTTTACCATAGAAAGAATCTTGACCTTGAAATAACACCCGAAGGTCTAATACAGTGATGTCCTCTGACATACTGGAAAAACTTCTGTAATTTGAAGGCTCTTAGTCATACAATTTTGCAGCTGTTTTATTGCCAAACTCATATTCATATTTTCTCTTTTGGAAACATGAAGATTATCTGCTACAAAGGTTTTTTTTCTTTACTCACTTCTGAAACGTATGGTTATTTAAAGAGGGATGATGCCCTTACTGCAGTGAAATCTTAAAATTCATCAAGACTTTATCTGAAAAGTGATAATTCTTTAACTAAAAAAGCATGAATGCTAAGAGTCATTTCACTATCCAGTTGGTGTGTACTGCATGAAATAAGAAGCTTGAGTGCTTACTACATCTTACTATAGGGGAAAAAGCAGCCATTTACAGAAGCCTTAGCATCTCTCAGGCAGTGACCAAAATTATTTGTGCATTAATATATGGAGTTCCCTAGAAAACTCCTGTGTCCTTTGAACACTGGTGGCAGAAGCCGTGGCAGGCTGACTAAATAGGTATACTGAAGCTGTCTTCTGTGATAACCTAATATGAAGAAGGTTGTTATTTAGCCACTTTACATGATGAAGAACCTTGCATTTAAAGTGGAGAAGTTAACGGTGGAGTTTTAAAAACTCAGTCAGCCATCCCAGACTTAACAGCTGTGTCAACAAGGTGTTGCTTCACTATACTACATATAGATGTAGCAAATGACAGCATGACAAAGATCAGGTGTTAATCAAATACATGGCTTCTGGCATGCCGATACATTAATATCTACTTAAATTCTGTTTCTTTCTTTTTAATTACAAAAACAATAGGATAATTATAGCAATTCCTTAGTGTGTAAGAGTTTAATTTCTTGAAAGAAAGATGTTTGGTTTTCCAAAGTAATAAGTCAAGCAGAGCAGAAACACTGGGTTTCAGTTGGTTTAACTCTCACTGAAATGCAAGGTCCTCTTCCAGTTACTATGGAAGTGGGCATGCATTTACTGCACTGTTAATGTATTCTGTCAGGAAAAAGAAACATATACATATGTGTGTGTAAATATTTTCTATATCATTTTTTTTTTCCTGTATTCCACATTATTTTCTGGAATCTAAGATATTTATACAAGATGTCAGCTGAAGGCTCATGCAAAGATTGAAGTAGACAGGTAGTGGAAGCTAAGGGGAGGTGATTATTCTGTTTATTGGGAATTATGAACATTTAATCTTCTAGAAAATATTTTCCATGTATTTTAAAGGTACTATATCATCAAATTTATTTGATGTAAAGATGAAAATCTGGAATCCCTTATTTCTGTTCCAGAAACCAATTTATCTCTCAACTACTTCATCAAAAATCTGTTAGCAGGGTCACAGCCTATGACACTTGGATTTCAAATGTATCATTTTTTAACAATTCAGATTAGATGAATAGCAAGAAACTGTCAGGTTTAACATTTTCTTTGATTTTTTAGAACAGCCATAAAATACACAGACTAGCTTTCTATAAAAAGATAAATAAATCATGCATATTATCTAGGTGAATACTTGTTTTGGAGCCAATCACTACTAAATCTGTACTGCTCTATTCTGTCCAAGATTAACTCATCCTACCTAAAGAAATATTACTCAAGTTCTTCTTGGCTGAAATATATTGGCATTATATATGCAATGTATCATTGCAGGAAACGGTATGACAATGTAAAGGAAGGAAATAAAGGAAAGAGCTGTATCTTAATGAATAACTCACCCTGGAGTTATAATGAATTCTATCTCTCATACCACTGTATAAAATGGTAATCTCTAGCTCATGCTTTATCCTATGGATTCAAAGTTGTATTCATTAATTTACCCAAACGACCAATAGTGATAGATCTCATTGCATTTGCTGGATACTAAATTAGAGTGATGATGACCACATGGCCAACAGACATTTCAGAAGAATGCATTCCTTAAAATACTTATGTTTTTTTAGGTGAATGCTATTTTTTTTTTAAGATTCCCCGTTTCAAGCAAACCTCAAGAGGTGATAACTGAAGGACAGCAAGGAGCATTTGTGTGCAAAGAGGCCACATTCAACACAGAGAAGGCCAAATCTGTTGTCAAAATGAGTAAATATATATCTGTGTAGTTTGCACAGTGAAATACAAACTTTAAACCAGAAATATCTAAAGGCACCTCTAGATACACTTCACTTTCATTTCTAAACAATACATGTATCTTGCACAAAATACTTTAAAATAGGATTTTAAAATGGTAATTTGGCTTGAAGAGAAGACATCAGTCAGACATTTCAATGAAACAAGATTTTTTTCTCTAAAAGCTTTGTCTTCCTTTTATTTTAATTTGAACTATACTCTGCCCCAGATTTGACGAGACTGTCAAAATTGTCCCCAGACATAGTACAGTTGACAAATGTTAAAGCAAGGCAAATAATCTTATAGTATAAATATGTTATTACTTTTATGCTCATTTATTGAATGAGTGTACATTTCACATTCTTTTATTCCTCTCCTTTTATATTCTTTTCATAAGGTTCCAACTGAAGTGACACTAAATGCTTATTCCACTCAATTACTCATCTCTATCCTCATAAAGGGGTGGGGGGAGATAGATAGAATGCAATGGAAGTATAAACAAACAAAACAGCAATCCCCTAAAACGTTCCCATAACCTATATGTGCTTTATTCAGTTATCCATTTATTTTCTGATAATCGCTTTTCCACTGGAATGGCTTCCTAAATGCCTTTTACTGAGCAAAGGGCCTTTTAGCCGGCACACATACACGCACAAACCCTAATCACATTTCTCCTCTTGCTCTTTAGTGAGGTCTTAAGTCGAGATAAATGTGATCTGTGGCAGATGGCGGTGCAGCTAATAAAGCCCAGGTTGGCTTGGGGCTGAGTGAGAGCTGCCGCCCAAGCCAAGGTCAGCTAGCCTGGCCTCAAATGCAGCTAATAGCCCCACTGAGCGGTGCTGCTGTTTGGCACAGCAGCAAAACCCAGCCCTCGGCTCCAGCCCATATGCTGTGAAGAACTTTCTTCACCTGAGCTCTTTTAATAACCCTCCATCACTATGAGATCTCTGACCACCAGGGACTTGCCTGGCAACTCTAACAAATTAGGGCTGTCATTGCAAGTAAACAGCTCTGCCTGCCAGTTATCTCCATCTGCCCAGCACTGCCAGGTTCATTATCAGCATCAGGAGATGGAGTTAAACAGATGGCAGGAAATGTGCCTGGCCCTTGCACCCAGGAGAGGGGGATGAGAGGCAATTGCTTTGCATAACATCTCTTTCTCTTCATTACTTTACATTATAATATGTAAATAAAGTTACCCCAGGAGCAATTTAAAAAGCACTTAACATTGCAATATAAGGGAGCTATATGGAGGGACAGAGGAAGGAGAGGATGAAGTTTCAGCTGTCTGCTAACCGTAGTACGGTTCCCTCCTCCCATCCCCAAAGAGATTTCAAGGGCTGCTTTTATTTCTGATATAGTAAATGAAACTCTTTATGAACATAGCTCTTTACCCTTTTCCCTGGCAGTCTCCAAGGCCTACAGAAACCTGTCAGTCAGGCAGTTTGCAGGAAGGAAGGCCTGCAGTGTGACCAAGAGAGCATGAAGAGTGTATGGCATTACTCCACAGCGCTCTGCTCAAAATCTTCACATCCTCCTTTTTTTTTTTTTTTTTTTTTTTTTGTTGGCATTAGAAAGTCAGCAAGCCTGCAAACTGTTATGTATTTTCATAGGGAAATACTAAAATGTGTGAAGTAACATGGGGACACAAATAATGCTTCATAGTGCTGAAACCTCAAAGGACGTTGGTCACTGAAAGTAATGTCTCATGTATTTCCATGGAAGCTAAAATAGACACAAAGAGCACAACCACACTGTTTGATAGTGCAAATTCTCTGCTACAAAGCACCGTTTTTCAACACTGTCACCACCATTATCTATGCATTTTCAACAGCCTTTCAAAAAGAGCCTGCATGCTGTACTTGTAAATCTGCGCAGCCCTCTGGAACATGACTTGTCTTTCATGTCACCGTTAACATTGCTGAAAAGCACCACCCTTGACCTCACTGTGCTCACATCCACTCTTTGGTCTCCATAAACGTTCAGCAAACATCAGTGAATGTTAGTGTGCACCATTTTTTTTCTGCATAGAGGAATGCAGTACCACACCTTTGCTTCATCTACACTTCCATGTCAGACACCATTGTTTCAGACTGCCCTTCTGCTGCCATCTCTCACATGGCAACAAGATGGAACAGAATAGTGAAAGGAAGGTTCAGTCTTTACTGCCATGCCACTAAAGTTCACCTCTGACATTGTGGGCAAATAAAATAAAATAGGAGGCATTACTTTCAGAGCAGCCCTCATAGAAAATTTAGTTCCTATCTATGCCCTGCCCCAAACCTACCACAGGATGCTGGCTATTTCAATTTGAATTTTGGGGTCTAAATGAAGAGAAGTGTCACATAGAAAATCAATCAACGTGAGGACTTGTGCGGGATTCATGTTGTCTGAGCAAGGATTCAGGCTTTCTGGAAGAGGAGGAGTCTTTTTTACTAAATTCAATTAGACTTAACACACTAAGAAGAGCCTCGTCTCTGCTGATTCCTCCAGTTGTTGCAATAATGTAACCATTAAAAAAAAAAAAAAAAAAAAAGAAAGAAAGAAAGGTGTGAGGGGAGAAGGGTGATGTTCAACAGGAGGTGAAAAAACTTGGCGTCAGAGTGCTGAATCAGTGTGAATCTGATGACCAGTTTCAACAAGTTTTATCCCTCATCACATTTCAGGGGAATGGATTACACAACAAAAAAACCAACTAGTAATGCAATATAGAGCAGCAACAATCCATCAAACAAGATTTTCCTCTTCACTGAAACATCTGGAGTCCACATAACAGGAAAAATGTATGTTATTCAGAAAGATTTAACCAGTAAAAATGAAATTTAGGCAGCTTGTTGGAGGAAGGACACCTCACAGTCTGATCATACTTGGTCCAGAACAGGTCCAAGTCATATCTCGAATCCTTGACTAACAGTGAAGAATAAAAAGCATGTGATATAATGCATGTGAACACACACATCAGGAGTAATAACATCTGCCAGCACCTTCTCTCCAAAAGGGAATTATATACCTCAATGATATGCCCAGTAGTAGCTGTTTGGTGTCCCCCCTGCTCCAGCTGAGAGCAGATGTTCAGAGTTCAGCAATTACTGTTGTATTGTAAAAGAATTGTGAGAAAAAATTATTTTGTATACAGAAGAATAGGAAATAAATATTTCCCACTTGTCAGTTTTCTGGGTCTTGATGCCATACTGTAAGATTTCAGGATAGCTAGCAGCCTGATCTACCAGATGTTCAAAAATCCTAAACAAATGACCTTGGTGTATATAAAGAGCTGCTCTACTGAATACCAAGGGGAAAGCTGTTCTTCTGTGCACAGTCCAGACTTGTCTGTGATACATCAGGCTTGTCATGTACGTGCAGATGTACTGTGTGCTCCAAAAATGAGACGCATAAAAACTGCTGCCTGTGGACCTGCCAGTTTTGACAGGTCTGAGTCTGGAAGCAGAGTACAGAGTGAAAGGGTTCCTCTGTGCTTGGAGTAGCAGACGCTGGTACGTCCAAACATGAAGGCTCAGACATTCCATGACTTCTTGGTAACAAAATTCAGAAAACAGAAGTTTTCCCTTTCGATCATCTTTATCACCTTAAAACAAAAATACAAATATACTACATATCACCTCATAAAAACATGGTGCCAGTACATTTTCCATAAACTTTTTCTCCCTTTCTCCCCTACCCCTCAGTTCCTTCTCTTATTATCCTGTTTCCTACTTCTGGTTCAAAGGATTCATCAGACTGAGCCTCTGCTCAGATTTTCAGAACAAAAAAAAATAATGATTTTTTTTATTTATGGCCTAATTGTTTTATCCTACACTTTTGTTTGTTAGGATCTGGCTAGTATTTTGCTGCCTTTACCAAAGAATATTTCCATCTTTTGAAGCATTTCTGCCCAGCAGCTCTAGCTTTCTGCACACCACTGCTATTAGAACTAGTAGTGAATCCTTTCACATATCCGTCCTTGCAAGGTACTGGGGCCCTCATGTCCTGTGGAGGAAATGTTTCTGCATCAAATACAGGCATCAGCTGACATTCTTGCTTCTTAGTATAAGCTTTCTTTTAATCTTTTAGATGATTCTCATTTACAGTTTAGAATTGTGGTTATTTTTCTTATATACCCCTTTCTCATTCTCTATCCTTGTTATGTTGTGGCCACTATTAGGAGGTAGACAATGGTTCATAAAGCAATTCTTTTTTTTATTTTTTATTTTTTATTTTTTTTTAATTTATTTGAGACCAGAGCAAACTGAGATTAGGCTCTCTTTTCTTGTATTCTGCTTTCAATGGAAACTGTTTTCCTGCAGCTGCTTTTTGTGCATTTTTTCTTATCCCACTTGCTATACTGTGGTTCATGGAGCTATTGGATTTCAGGCTGAAGTGGAAAGGAGTATCCGGATTCCTTCTCCAGCCATCCCAGGGGTGTGCAATTCCAGACAGAGATGCTGGAAGAGGGTTACCACTAAAGAAACTACTCAATTTTGTAATATGTAGTGCTAGTGCTTGCTTCTAGCCATAAAGGTCTGCATCTTTTCCTCTTTTATAACTGATGAAAAAGACGGATATGTATTTACAGGTTTATACAGCTGATCCAGGCAAAGAAAGGACCTGCATCTATAATTTCAGTGGCATCAAACTGGAATAGTGATGTGGTTACTATTTGTTTGCTCTTCAATTGCTCTGTGCACCTTTGCCCAGAGCACAGTGACTTCCATGCCAGTAACAGTATCTGACACAAACAGCATGCTTAAAGATAATTAAATAGACAGAAAGGTACAAAGACATAAATTGTGCCATTAGTTCCAGTATTTGTATATGAAGAGACTGTTCCAAAACATTATTTATGGTAGACCAATGCAAATACCATGTGAAATTTCAACCACATACAAACCCTAATGAAACTCCATTCAGACAGGATCTAGGAAACATTTGCAGAAGTTTCCATGCATTCCAAACAATCCTTTGCAATCCTCTGTAAAAATCAGTCACAAACTTTGCTGGCTTCTAATGATTTAACTTTTTTTCCTCTAGTTGCAATGGAGTTGTTTGCTTGAGGGTTTCCTAGGGAGGCATCAGGTTTTTATTTGCCTTTAGCAAGGTGTTGGAAACTTGGGGGGGGGAGGGGAACTCTTCTCATCTACGTTATGGTCTCTGTATCATTTTTCATCACAATCTCCAGCAAAGACTCTTACAGCAAAAGGCTTTAACTGCACTGTTTCTCACTACAGGTAACTTCATGTTTATTTGTGTTTCACACTAGGAACCCAACAAAGAAAATACAAAGATTGGAGAAGGGACCAAAACATGTGTCTATCTTTCCTGAAATGATGATAAACTTTTGAAAGCTCGAGCACAATTTTAACAGCCTGACAGCAGCCTTGGGTTTTCTGGTTAAATAAACTTCCATTTAATTATCAGATAAATTGATACGATACACCTGGAAGTCAATGCCCATAGTACATGGCTTCATGTAAATAGGTAAAAGTCAAGAACAATAGAAATACATGTTCTGCATTGTACTGCATTTAGATTAATCATAGGTATTGCAGTTTCCTTAAGAAGAAATTTTTTATAAAGTATGTATTCTGGTTCTTACGTTTTTCATCAGAAGACAGCAGCTTCTATTGTGCCTTGCTCTGCAGCTTTATGGGGCATGTCAACACTGCCTCTCATGCCTCATCATTAGCAGGCTGAAATGTCTATTTACAGCTGAGATTAGCTGCTCTGTAGAGAGGAGGTTTTGCTGTATCCCTCTCTGCTGAGACAGCTGTAACGGCTATGTGCACCTGTGGCACAAAAAGCAACAGCAGCCAGCTAGTATTGTTTATTGCAAATGAGGCATATAATTGCTGCAGTTAATCCAGCTTCTGTGGTTACTAGGTAGAGGGAAGAAAACTACAGTGAAACTGGATAGGGTAACAGGGTGAGCAGAGTATCTCCAGCACTTAATTTAGCTCTAACAAGGCAGTTAGTGTTAGATCTCAGCTGATTATTAAAGAGCACTTACTGATGTTAATAAGCATAGTAATCAACTATAACTGGCATAAATTAATTCGGCATTACAATGCACAAGTAATAGAATGGGTAATCATTATGCTTTACAATTATATTAATGTGCACGTTCAACCACATCAAATGGTTTAACTGTTCACCAATATAGCAATAGTAAATTAATTTAAAAGAAATGCAATGCAGCAAACAAACCCTAATTGCCATTTAATAAGTATGGTAATTTCTGTTTAATTTGGCTACACTGCTCCGTTGAAAGGCAAAATACTGCAGTATGTAGAGATGGGAAAAAGAAACTCTTAAGTGGTAAACGTGACTAAGTGACAGAAAGCTCTACAGTTCTGCAACTCTCTCACTTATCTAGGTTTTGTTCTTTCTATGCTATAGTCCCCTTCAGCCCTCCGAAGTCAATCTTGCTGTAGATTTGTCTTTGGTATTATCCAGCCATACAGCAGCTGGCTGTGAGTCCCTAAATGCCTCAAGACAATATTGACTGAGCGTACTCAAGTGTTTCATTAAAAGATTAAGGGACAGGAAGAAATACAGACATGCCCTACCTATCCCCTCCACCCAAGAATCTCACAATGACAATACAAATCATTCTAAGAAGCTACTTTGAAAGGTTAAAAATTTTGTATAGCTTAATGTGTGTGGTACTCCGAGCCAAACAAAAGCCAGGGTAAACAGAACGTAGATCTCAACCTTCACTTAGCACTGAAGCTACAACACACTTTTAAAGCTTTGCTGCTGTGCAAATAAACTGAAAGCAGCGAGATATTAATTAAAGAGCCAAAGCAAAGAATCTCCAGCTGCTCCTGCAGTAGTCCACAAGAGGTCTGGATGCTGCTAAGCTTTTGTATCAGTAAATGCAAAGGCTGCCATTTATAATGCATGTGCCTCAAAAAAGTTGTTTTGCCTTTCTTAGATGTTTCAGTCAAGATATTGGTGACAATTCCTTGACCACACTTTTGTTTTTCTTTTAAGTATCACATTCCAGTATCTTTATACACTATCCTTGTTCTCTTTCCACCTTTCAGTGTTTGTATGCTGGCAGGGCAATTGATCATTGTCATTAAGAGGAAAAACATTTAAGGAAAGCAATAATACAGGGAAAGATAAAAAGTGAGAGGCTGGAGAACAGAGCAGTGGAATGAGTGGGAAGGGCAAAAATCTGAATTTTCTCTGATCTGCTCCTACCAACCTTGTAAAGCTTTGGGATCCAACTGAAGTGTGATCTGGTTTCAGGACAGGTGGAACCTCTTTGTAATTTGGTATCAGAGCATTAAAAAGCTGGAGAGAAGCAATAGATCTGCTGTATAAATCTTCAAGAACAGATTAAAATATTTCTTAATTCTGCCTACTATTTTAAACCAACTGGAAATTGGCACCTTCCCATTCCAACCTACCTTGGTTCTCCAGGTGCCTCTAAGTAATAGGTTTGAAGCCCTGAAACTGGAAGGTGAGGTGGCTGAGGATGAGGTGGGAGGACTGCCTCCTCCAAGCTTTTCTAAGAAGAGGCGGTCAGCTCCACGCTTAAAGACTGCCTCCTTTAGTAAAGAAGGAGGGTGGTAGTCATAGGTGACTCCCGTTCTGAGAGGAACTGGGGGCCCAATATGTCAGCCTGCTCCTACCTGTAGGGAGGCGTGCTGCCTCCCTGGGGCCCGGGTCAGGGATATTTCTAAAAAAGTTCCTAGACTGATCTGCCCCTCTGATTATTATCCTTGTCATAGTTCAGGCTGACAGTGACAAAGTCACTGCGAAAAGCCTGAGGACTATCAAGAAAGACTTCAGGTTACTGGGGCGGGTAGTTGAAGGAGCAGGTGTGCAGGTGTTTTTTTCTTCTATACCTTCAGTGGCAGGGAAGGATACTGTGAGGATCCAAAAAACCCACCTCATAAATAAATGGTTTAGAAGTTGATGCAAGCATGGGAATTTTGTGGGGTTGTTTTTTTTTTTTGATCACAGGGCAATTTACTCGGCACCTGGCATGATGGCTGCAGACAGAAGTAGACTGTCTCCAAGGGGTAAGAGGATCCTAGCTGAGGAACTAGCGGGACTTACTGAAAGGTCTGAAGGGGGAAGGGGACAAAATGAGGGCCACTGGGGTTGAGTGGGTAGTTTGAGCCTCAAAGCAGAGCTTGATGGGTGTAGAGGGTGGAGTTCAAGGGAATGGAGAGAGACAGGGGGATGCTGCTTCCCTAAAGTGTCTGTACACTAATGCATGCAGCATGGGAAATAAACAGGAAGAGTTGGAGATCTGCGTGCGGTCGCAAGGCCATGATCTCACTACGATCATGGAGACGTGGTGGGACAGCTCGCATGACTGGAATGTTGTCATGGAGAGCTATGTGCTTTTTAGGAAAGATCGGCTGGCAAGGCAGGGTGGTGGAGTTGCTCTTTATGTGAGAGAGCAGCTAGAATGTATTGAACTCCACCTGGGGAAGAGTGATGTAGCAGTGGAGAGCTTGTGGGTGAGAATCAAGGGGCAGGCTGGTAAGGGTGACACTGTTGTGGGTGTGTACTACAGGCCCCCTGATCAGGAGGAGGAGGTTGATGAGGCCTTCCATAAGCAGCTGGAAGTAGCGTCATAATCACAGGTGCTGGTGCTTATGGGGGACTTCAATTATCCAGATATTTGCTGGATGAGCAACATGGCCAGGCACGTGTGGTCCAGATGGTTCTTGCAGTGTGTTGAAGACAGCTTTCTGATGCAGATGGTGGAGGAACTAATGAGGGGAGGGGTGTTACTGGACCTTATTCTCACTAACAAGGAAGGACTTGTTAAGGAAGTAAAAGTTGGGGGCATCTTGGGTTGTAGTGACCACGAGATGGTGGAGTTCAAGATCCTGAGTGGAAGAAGCAAAGCAAAAAGTAGGATCGCTACCCTGGACTTTAGGAGAGCCAACTTTGATCTCTTCTGGGTCCTACTTGGAGCTATCCCATGGGCTAGGGTGTTAGAAGGTAAGGGGACCTGTGAGAGCTGGTCAGCATTTAAACTGCTCTTCTTCCAAGCTCAGGATCGGTGCATCCCTGTGAGCAAGAAATCAGGAAAGGATGGCAGGAGACCTGTGTGGTTGAGCAAGGAGCTCACACATAGATGAGTGAGGTGGGTTGAGAACTGGCTGACTGGCAGAGCACGGAGGGTTGTCATTGGCAGTGTAGAGTCCAGTTGGAGACCTGTAACTAGTGGTGTTCCCCAGGGGTCAGTGCTGGGTCCGGTCTTGTTCAATATCTTCATCAATGACCTTGACGAGGGGATAGCAGCCACCTTCAGCAAGTTTGCTGATGACATGAAGTTGGGAGGATTGGCTGACATGCCTGAAGGCTGTGCTGCCATTCAGCAAGACCTGGACAGGCTGGAGAGAAACCAGAGGAGGTTTAACAAAAGCAAGTGTAGAGTCTTGCACCTAGGGAGGAATAATAGCATGCACCAGCACAGGTTGGGGGATGTCCTGCTGGAGAGGAGCTCTACAGAGAGGGACCTGGGTGTCCTGGTGGATGACAGGTTGGCCATGAGCCAGCAGTGTGCCCTCATGGCCAAAAAGGCCAATGGCATTCTGGGGTGCATTAAAAAGAGCATGGCCAGCAGGTTGAGGGAGGTGATCCTACTGTGCCCTAGTAAGGCCTCATCAGGAGTACTGTGTCCAGTTCTGGGCTCCCCAGTACAAAAAAGACAGGGATCTCTTGGAAAGAGTCCAGTGGAGGGCCACAAAGATGGTGAAGGGCCTGGAGCATCTCCCCTGTGAAGAAAGGCTAAGCAAACTGGGTCTGTTTAGCCTTGAGAAAAGAAGACTGAGAGAGGACCTGACTCGGGCCTATAAATATCTAAGGTGTGGGGGGCAAAGTGGCGAGACCAGACTCTTTTCAGCAGTGTGTGGAGACAGGACAAGGGGAAACGGCCAGAAACTGGAGCATAGGAAGTTCCACACGAATGTGCGCAAGAACTTCTTTACGGTGAGGGTGATGGAGCACTGGAACAGGCTGCCCAGGGAGGTTGTGGAGTCTCCTTCTCTGGAGATATTCAAGACCTGCCAGGATGCCTACCTGTGAGACCTGGTGTAGGGAAACTGCTTTGGCAGGGGGGTTGGGTTCGATGATCTCTGGAGGTCCCTTCCAACCCCTACGATTCTGTGATTCTGTGAAAACACACTTAGAAAAGTCTTTGTGCTCAGAACACTTGAAGTTTCTACTTGCTTGCAGTTATGTTGCATTCTGCAGCTAACTTTCAAGATGCTTATGGGATTTGGAGCTGCTGATCGTAAACAGTTTGGGTGAAGCTGCCGAACACCAGTAATCCAGCACACTGCTTTAGCAGTTAGGGAGTTGTTCCTCCAAGATGTCTCCAAACAGCCTCCAGGAATAAAAATCAGGGGATTCTCATTGATCAACAGGAGTAGATGAACATTTAACCATTTCTCCTGGGAATGAGGCAGAGGGGGAATGTGTATAAAATCAGACAGTTTTGGAAACAGTTAATCTACCTCTTTTCTACTAGGGATTTAGGAAGTTGGTATTGTTATTATGTTGTCATTGTATATATTCAGTAAAACAAATCTTAATTCCCAGTACAAGATTTAAAGTTCTCATTGGATTGTTTTGATAGTAAGACCTATCCTTTATGATCTGAATTCATTTTTTTCTTCAGAAAAACAGCAGCATGTAAATGTTTTAGAATTAGTATGAATTCATATTACTTCTGTTAATAAAAAATTTTAATACTCTACTTTTGGATATTTCATAGCTATTCTACCTGGTGTAAAGATGAAACACGGCTGCATTACTTTATTATATAGCACCTTTATTTTCTGTTGGTCTGAGCTTATTGTTAAAGAACATACCATGACATACTTGTGTATTTGATATAGGCAGTATAGTATATCTGTTTTGCCTTGTGAAGCCATACTGTTATATTTATACAGAAATCAGTCTGTTCCTGGCAGTTTATGCTGGGCCAAGGAAAGGATCCATGCCCTTCATATGATCCATCATGAAAATGTCCTCATGCACCTAGAAAAAATATTTCTTACTATTGTCCTTACAGTAGTATAGCTGTTGACCTTGACCATAACTGTGTCATTTCTGTGCTGTCTGATACATTTTTTTTTTTTTTTTTTTTTTTTTTTTTTGCTTCAAAATCACCCTCCATATGATACCAACCTGTATCAAAGGTTCAGCAAATGAAAGCAGGGATGGGTGAGCTGTCATGGTATGTTTTGGGCCAAACATAATTCCTCTAACCAGGAAGAAGCTACTATTTCAAAGAAGTAACTTTGAATTACAGTCATTCTCCCTTCCCCTCTCCTTGTTATTATGTATATGGGAGCATTGATCTCACATGTATCGTGTACTAATTTAATTATATAATACTCCATTTAAAAATGTTCTGACAAAGGGTTTATCAGATGGGCTGAATGAGGCTTTGAGCAACCTGAACTAATGGAAGGCATCCTTGTCCATAGCAGAGAGTATGGAATTATGTGGTCCTTCCAAACCAAACTATTCTATGATTCTGTGATCCTATGAGTCTTGGAATTTCATTAAGCTGGTGAACTTCAGGCTTTTACTTGTTGCAAAGCTGGCCCTATTGATGGGTATTTACTACCACCTAGTGGTTTTTCAAATGTATAGGATCTAAACGAATAGTTCTATTACGTTGTGGTTGTTTTTAAGTGAGGTAGAATGCATCATGGCTGTTTATGATAAGAATGGTAAAACCTTTTCCTTGTAGAATCACAGAATGGCCTGGGTTTAAAAGGACCTTAAAGATCATCTAGTTTCAGCCCCCTGTTACGTGCAGGGTAGCCAATCATCAGACCAGGCTGCCCAGAGCCACATCCAGCCTGACCTTGAATGCATCCTGGGATGGGGCATCCACAACCTCCTTGGGCAACCTGTTCCAGTGTGTCACCACCCTCTGAGTGGAAAACTTCCTCCTAATATCTAATTTAAACCTCCCCTGTCTCAGTTTTAAACTATTCCCCCTTGTCCTGTCACTATCCACCCATGTAAATAGTCACTCACCCCTCCCCCCCCCCCTGCTTTATATGCTTCCTTCAAGCACTGGAAGTGCTTGTCACTTTTACTATATTTTTTTCTGAGTACTGTAGTCAATTCCACCTTATCAATACACCTTGAAATGATACTCTTAAGAAAACTGTTTTTTGTTGTGGCTTTTTTTCTTTTTTGAATTGTGACTGCGTACAAAACTTGAAAAAAAAAATAGTATGTCAGAAGCAATACTCTTTATTTACTGTGATGTAATAGGATTAGAAATCAAGTAGTTATTTTTAGAAACACGAGATTCAGACCAATAATTGAAAAAAGGTTATTTTGGGCAGCAGGAAACATATTCATCACCATTTCTTTTACACTACACTTCTGTTTCTTTTTATTACTATTATCACACAGATTCTGAACTAAGATGGCACAGTGGCTATATGGCTTTGCTTGTAGTATTTACACGACAGAAACAGGATCTTGTTGATCCACTGGTTTAACACCTTATCACCACACCAGAGCAAATCATTTTATGTGACAGAGGCAGAGCAACTCCTTTATGCACTGGGCACTTCCTGAAGAGCTTTGGCCAACAGCGTCTGTTGATCTTCACATTTTCTTGCACAGAAGAACAAGCATTTGCCCACTTCTCAGGGGTACACTCTCACTAAGATCTGGCAAAACCTCCAATGCAAGCAAGTATATGTCTTGTGGTCACTGCAGACTTTGATCTCTTACCCGCTTCTTCCTAAAATGTGGAGTGCACAGGACAAAGCCTTATGGCTAGGAGGCATTGACAGGGAACAATACAGATCTGTATGGCCTACTATGCTTAAACAGATTTCCCATTTCAGGAAAGCTAAGGCTAAGAGATGAACGGTTCTTCCCAGTAGAGGAAATTATTACTTTTTGTCTCCTCAGAAGTTCTGTATGATCACTGCTGGTGATGTAGATTGCAATTTTAACATTAACGCATTTCTTTGCCTATGGCCAAAACAACACCACCTATGTTCTAATGTGTCCTGTATGTATGGCAAATTGAACAGGGAAATAGGTGATGCTGAGCATATTAGGCCATTTTTATATCACTTAGAGACTCTAAGAAATTTCCTAAATTTCCCTACCTCCCATCTCTCCAAACATTCACACATTATTAAAGAAAAAAAAAAAAAAAAAAACGGGGGGGGAGGGACGGACAAATCCCAGAAAGCTGTGATTTATGATCATATATATAAGAAAGAACTACAAATAAGTTAAATATCTTTTAAATGATTATATTCCAAGCACTGTATTTAAATTCTACAGGCACTAGAAGTGAAAAATTATATGAAAATTATTTAATTCATTTCTGTCTTAGTGATTTGGTGAATTTCAACTGGAAAATGAACAAAATTGAAAACCAGTGCTTGTCTTGGAACTAGAAGTGTTTTTGTTCAGTCATTCCTGTTTTTTTTTTTTTTTTATTTCTGATTGCACAACAGAAAAACATGTAAGTAGAAGATCTGTGAAAATGGAGCAGTATACAAATTTCTACTTCATAGTATCATAGAATCACAGACTGGTTTGGGTTGGAAGGGACCTTTTAAATCACACAGTTCCAACCCCCTGCTATAAGCAGGGACACCTCCCTATGGACCAGATTGCTCACAGCCCTGTCCAGCCTGGCTTTGGATGCTTCCAGGGAGAAGGCATTCACAGCCTCTCTGGGCAGCGTGTTGTAGTGTCTTACCACTCTCACAGTAAATAATTTCCTCCTAATATCTAGTCAAAATCTAAGTTCTTCCAGTTTAAAGCCATTTCCCCTTTTCCTGTCGCTACTTCCTCTAACTAACTTTCCACATGGTAAGCCAGGGATCTTCTCCCTGTAATTTCAATGAATTCTTCAAATACAATTCTTTATAACTGGCTATATAAAGTATTTATCCAATTCTTTCTAGTCTGTAAGAAGATGACCTTTCACAAATTCTACTGATCTTGGATTCAGGAAAGGAAATCCTAAATTTCCAATGTCATCTTTAAATTAATATAAATATGTAATTCGAACGTTCATATTCTACATATAATCAAAAGGAAGGAAAACAGTATAAAATTACACCTGGAGATAACACCCAGCATATTTTATATATATTTTAAATAGCTGATGTAAAACATCTTCAGACTGTTCCATGGACTGCTGTCCTCTCTTCTGTAAACAATTTCCAGTGTTATGTTTCTCAGGAAAGAGGTATAAAGAGAATGAGCTTTGGAGGCCAACCTCTTCCTCATAAATACACAACAAGCCACTCAGGAGTAAGGCCCAAAGCATTAGCAGTAGCATGAACGTAGATGCCTGAAGAACAGCAGAAATGTCTGCATTTGGAAATTAAAAACACCCAATCTTGATTGTTTCACCTCTGCCAATTAAAGCAATAAGGATCAAGAAAAATATTATGAGAGGAAAAATGTAAAGGACGTGAGTCTACCCTCACACTTTATCAAGCTAGACTTGTATGAAATTAGGTCTCCTCTAAGAAACTGTTCCTCTAATAGGTTGAAGACTTCCCACAAGAGATTCCACAGACACACACAGCAAGTATTTTTTTCCACTTTATGAGAGCTCCCCTATGATGGACTTTTTGAACTAGTGGCTGAACAATGCTCCTAACATGCAAGCCAAGACCATCTTCAAAAATAAGCCTTCTCAAGCATTCACTGAATTACTCACCTGCTTGGAAAGCTGAGTAGAAATTTACGGATTGTTTTCATCTGCAAGTACATCTGTCTGCTTCTTTGTTGCCCTGGGAGCTGTTTTATGTTTCCCAAAGGAAGAAGTTTTCTGTTGGAGAACGCTAATCCAGCTCACCTTTCCATTATGATAGGTCCATATTTTTCATCTTGGAAAAAAACCAACAGCAATAAAAATCCTATGCTCAATAAACTTGCTGCTTATGTGACACTCTTTATACAAGTTTGGCCACATTTCACAAGCACTCACCAATGCAATTTACCTTTTTCTTTTCAGTCATTTCTCACTGTCACTCTGGCACATAGTCTTACTGCTCTGGGTACTAGATACACAACACCTTTATCATCCAAATATGCTGAAAAAGTATCTGATTTACATACCAGATTTTAAGACAACTTCTGAGAGCAGGAAAGTATTTTATGGGGGTATTTATCTTTCATTAAGCCTCAAGAAAATATCCATGTGTTTGCTTAGTCTGATGATGTTCCCAACGTATTAGCATGTGCAGAGGAGTCTCTCTGGGAAGCCATCTGGTATGTTATAGCACAGTATGTACTATCTTTCCTTGTTGCCAAATACATGCATTCAATTAATGATAATCATCTGCTACTTCTGTGCAGACATAGGGTGTTTTTCCTCCTTTCCTGAGTAGTCTTAGCCAAGCTTTGCATAATCACTTTAGGAAACACTGGTGCTGAAAATTTGATTTCCTTCCCAGACAGCAGCATACCAGTGGGGTCTGACACAACCCTTGCTTGTTGATGAGGAGGAAGTGGATACACAATAGCATTGCTTTCTCTCACACATTCACAGCTGGTCTCCCAGACTCAGTCAGCAAAAAAAAAAATTACATAGCCTGCAGAAATGTCATCAGGACTTGAGAGGTGCTGATCTAGGAGCAACAATTGCTCAAAGAACAGCTGTTATCATCCTTAGAGACTTAGCAGTTCCACCACAGAAACACTTTAGCCAGTTTTCCTCAGTGCTATGGAAAAACTTATCTCAGGCATGGCTGTGAGAGAAGGCAGAAATAGCTATTTTAAGAAAATGCACAGAAAAACAAAATTGCATTTAAGACTGAAATAAACCTTCAGTTATGATTAGACTACATACCAAACAAGAAATGAAATGAAAATGAAGGTAAAGTTCGAAATGATCTAAAGGATACTTTTTACACACTTAGCTTTTTCAGCCTGTCACTTTTCTCACAGATATGCTGTTTCTATGGGAAGTAGTGTGAGGAAAAGAGTGAAATATAGCCTTTTAGAGACCACAAGATTAGTGCTTCCTTGCTGTGCTCCTGACCTTGCCTGGACTGTGGCAAGAGCTTTGCAGATTCCCGCTAGGACTGGTGCAGTCCAACACACATGGCCCATATGTTTCTTTCTCCATTGGCTCTGAAACCAATCTATCTCCAGTATTCTCATGTATCTCTATGTCACTTCTTGATCACTAACAGGGATTTATTGAGCTGAGAAACTGCTTGCCCACGTGGCACGTGGACCTCTGTGGTGTTTGTATCCTGGCTCTATTTTCAGTCTGGTGGGAAGAAGTGTGAAGGTTCCAATGGTGCTGAACTGGTGGTACTGACCCTATTGCTTCTATGTCCAGAATTTTCTGTAAGGAGCAGATTCCTTAAGCTCAGAAATCCAAGTTCCATCATGCATGGATCCTCTTTTATCTCTACCTGATCCTTTGGGGAATCACTTGGCAGGGCTGGATGTAGCTTCTTGTTGCTCTAAAAGTCTTTGAGACAGAAGCATTCAGCTTATTTACCATACTTGAGAAGTCTACTGACCATACAGTGCTCACAGGAAAACAAAACACAGGACTGAATGTGCTTGTCCATTTTGTACACTGTAAAGAGCATGAATAAATCAAAAGAGTAGGAAAATGGTCTTATTTTTACTGCAGAATACAGTAAAGAATCTAGAGCTTTTAGTTCTATCACTAGTTGTAACAAAGATGGACCAAGAAAACGGTCAATATAGGATACATATCTTAGCATGCAGTTGGTTTTTAAGTTTCGTTGTGGTGATTTTCAGTGCAGGTAAAGCACTGTTTTCCCAGTGTAGAAGCACACAAAAGGTGTTGTTACAAAGACAGATAAATTTGTTTTCTTAAGCTAATGCTGAACTTGAATTAAGAGTTTCTTTTTATACAGATGTAGGGTGCTGCTCTTGTATTAAAACAAAATAGAGAGGAAAATTCAAATGAACCATTAGTATGTGTAGATTTCTGAAGTCCTATTAGAGTTCTGAAAGATATTCCTAAGTAAGGTAGCAGTGACAGGCCCTGGAGTCAATCTACCAGTTCCACTTGTTCCATTTGCTACTCTGCATGCTGGACTTTGCTCACAGATAGATAAGTTTGTATTTTACAGACTGTATTTCCTAAAGTAACTCTTTACTCCCTCTGGTGGACTTTTAGCAAAATGTGTTCCTTCTAGGTAGAATCCAATTGCATTTTATCTGCCTGAAATTTGGTTGAGGTTAACTATAATGGGAATAAAGTTGGGTCATGAATCCTATGCATTAAATATGCTTCCTTCCAAAATTCTTTAGATCAATTGTATATTTATGTCCAAATATAAATGCATATCTATATCATATTTCAATGACCATTTAAAGTTAATTGAAATATATCTCAGCAGAAATATAACATTTCCAGGAAGGATTAATGAAGATTTAACTGTATTTTCTAGAAAAATATCTTACAAGAGTAGATTAGTGCCCTTCAAATAACATCAATTTTTATTTTTTCACAGTGTATGAGAACAAGCATATCTTTAATATATTGTCTTTTTTGGTATAATAGTTTCCAAGCAGTATACACAATTTCTGGTCTGGCTGCAGCAGGCACAAACTGCATTGCTTCTCTTCTGGGGCAGGCTGAGTATGGGGACATACCCTGCAAGTGCAGAGAGAGTGGGAATAAACTGTGGCACTAGCGTGATGATAAAAGTGACAGAATTCATTATTTCTGTAGCATGTCAGTCATCATGCTCCCTTACTGCTGACTGTCACGTTGCACACAGCTCCCATGGACTCAGATGGAAGACACTCTCTTTTTAGCTTTCTTTCTCTTTTTCTGCTTACATAATACATTTCCAGAAGGCAAAAAATATCAGGTACATCATTTTCTTTTTTTTCTCCCATATTCATTTCATTAAATTAAGCTAGTATTTTTTCATTTGTGATTGAAACACTTCTCTATAAATTAGTATGCAGATAAAGAATCACAGGCAAGAAACTTTGCATAGTATGTAGGTGACAGCTGAGTCCCTCTAGCTCAAACTATGCACAATAGTAACTGACACAAAGATATGATGCTAAAACAAGCCTTTTTAAGCTACCCTAAATCATACAATTTCTCAACTACCACCAGCCAACAATGCGCATGTGAGACTGCCTTTCCACCTGCTATGACTGCTAATAACATTTGAAATCTCTGTTGCATGATCATTGAGTTTTATGTCATTTTCTTAGCAGTATCCAAAGAAGAAGTACATGTGCACCTAAGTTGTTACCAGATTTTGTCTACTGTAAATCAATTGATTTCAGATCACCTGGCTGAGCCTTAATCTTTCCTTCTACAGATTCATTCTCTGGTTATTAATTTACCACTTCATGTATATGATGGCAACACACAGGATCCTCCAGATTCCTATCTATGATGCCTTGAAAAACAGATTTTTATTTTTTATTTATATATATATTTTTTGCAGTGATTAGAAAGTATTTGATTTGCATTTGGATCTGTGTAAAGGGAAAGATGAACATTTTGGATATTCTGAGTGATTTTCTTCCTTCTTGAGATGAGAGTTCTGGGGAAAAAAAAAGAGGTGTCCTTTATAAGTAGTCCATGCAGCAACCCTGGAATTCAGAAACTCCTTCTTTTTGCTTCTGGTTCAAAGACACTTACGAAGTATTCGTGTGTAAGCGGTGCAGTCTATAAAGCCTGGTTTCCACAGAAATACCCAGGCAGTAACCTTCCAGAACCTGACAGTGTTTGTTTGTTTTTTGTGATAAAATAAGCTCAGTTTTGATTTCCAGCTGTAAACAATACACTAAGGAAAGGATACAAACATCTATTTTCTTGTCCATTCCTCAGTGATTGCTAGCTATACAAGACAGAAAGCACAGAATGAGATGTTATCTAGTGAATTTGTCCAAAGCCTTAAAAAGAGGGGAAAAAAACCCACTCATGTTTCATGTTTCAGACTTTGAAGAGAACACTCAGTTAGCATGAGTTGCTTTATTCCCATGTAGGCGTAAGGGCATCGTTTCTTCATCTTGCAAAGTAGGATCTTCATCTTTCAATGTTCGTGTTCATTTCCCATTTTGCAGGAGGTCTGTAGTCATTTTATTTTAGAAGCTCACATGACTTTATCATCATGTGAGCTTCATCATAAATCATTTAACACAGAGCTATCCTTTCAGAGCTCCTCCACTGACACATTTCTCAGTCCAGCCCTGCACATTTCAAAGCAGACGCACCATCATTTTGGCAGGCTGTAGTATCCCTTGGGTTATTCAGTAGGGGAGCAGTACAGATAAATGTAGTGGTGCATCAAGATGCTGAAGTATTCAGGAAAGATTTTTCCTTAGGGAAATCTCAGATACACTTTACTGACAGGGCAAGTGCATGGTCACTGAGTTACTTATCAGACAGTACAAACATGGAGGAAGATGCACTTCTGCACTGAAGAGTCATCCCTAATTTGGATTATTTCTCAGAAATGACAGTTCCATTGGGAAGAAATGATTGATCTGAATTACTTTAGTTAAGAAAATTATTAGTAGAAAACTTTTTAATGCTGAAAGTACAAGTAAAGGTTCAGTCAGCACAAGGGACAGAAATTCAAATAGGCTTAATATAAAAAGGAAGAGATGAGATCATCTTTTACTATCTTAAATTCGTTGCAGGAGAGCTGCTGCAAAAAGTTAGGGTGTAAAGTAACAGAATCTTATTCCTTATGTTCACTGCCTCACATGGACAACTGTAAAGGAACTGAAGTAGTATTCACTGGAAATTATAGTACAGCAACAGCTATCATTGGGTGAAGGGGCAGGAACAGGCTGTGCAACATGCTGTTTTTCATCTTGTGATAAACAGAGATGGAGATACCATCACTTCTCCATTAGCAGATGCCCAGTTTGGTCTGCGGTAATAGTTTTTGCTTCCCAGTTCTCCTCAAAGTTCCCAGCAAAAGGAAAAAAATAAAATAAGACAATGATGTTCAAACACAGTGACCTGGACTTCAAGTCAGGATGGAATATATGTTGTCCTACTGTGGGATTCAGTGTAGAGTGCTGTGGCTATTCCCTACGACATGATATGTGATGAAAATATCAGATTACAACCGCCTAAAGAAAAAATTGATTGAAATCCATAATCTTGTAAGAAATGGTGAAGCGCGAGTGCTCAGTCTGAATTCAAAGATAAAAACTAGGATATTACCACATGAGACAGATTCAAGAAAACTAAGAGGAAGAGCCTATTTCATTCTCTATTAAATCGTATAACATCCAGCCCCTCCTGCCCTTCCTTTGTTGTCCCCTTCCAGTGCTGTCACTGCATCACAGAAGGCCACCACATTGGTACTATCTGCCCTTGGTGAAGCTGCGCTAGGTGCCTCAGAACACTTCCTTATTTCACATGCATCTTAACATAGTTTCCTTGACCTCCCGAGGCACAGACATAAGATTCACCAGCCTGTGGTTCCCCAGGCCTTCCTTTTTCCTTTTCTTGAAAATAAGAGTTTGGAGAACAAAAAGCTACAGAGAGGCTGTACACGCTGCATTCATGTGCCAAATGGGCATTTGCAGAAGAACATGGCATATTTACAGTGTTTTCTTATGACTGCCAGTTGCAACCAACTCTTAAATGCTGCAGGTTTGCAATATTTTATTCCCTTCTTATTGTGAATGACAGTTGGACTCTGCTTGGTAAATTAATGTTGAATAAGTAGTAAAAAGGAAACAGAGGAAAGTTGGACTTGTAAGGCAGGGGAAGTAGCATAAAAACTAGAGACTATTACTGATATATTTCCTTTTATAACATGCAGAAAAGGACTACAGGAAAACTTAGAGTTAAAATGAGAGAAGTTTACTGAATACCAGGAAAAAAATAAAGCAAATTTCCCAGCAACTATTGACTGGTGAGGACTGGCTGCTCTACATAATGGTATTTAAATATCCATTATTCTGCTTGATTTTCAAGTTAGTTAAACTCCAAAGTCCTTATTCCCCAAAATATTGGAAAGTTGAACAGAAAATATGATTCAAACCCATTTAAGCTCCTGACTAAAATAAATGCATAGTTAATCTAAACCCTTGCCCTGCACTGAGATTCAAATGAAAAAAAAAACAAGACATCACTTGTAGGCAGACATTACCGAAAGCAGAACTCACACATTTAAGCATGGGGAATGAATTGAGTTTTTTACCTTGGAATTTTACTTTTCAGTGAGAAGTTTTGAGATGCTTTAAAACAAGATCTGAATTAATTTCAGAAACTGGCATTCAGAACCCACAGGCTCGTGACCTATCCAAGACACCTAAGTCATCATTTTGTGTATGGACAATTAAATCACTTTTTCAGTGGCAGGGAGGATACTGACAGAACTCTTTCCATGTAAGCAGCAATTCCTAGCTGAAAAGCTTATCTGATCTTGGGCTTAGCTACATTAGGGCTGTATCCAAAACAAACAAAAAAACCAAACAACTACAAAAAAAAAAAAAAAAACACTCAAATTGAACTTTTTGTGATCTAAGCTTTGCATTTTTCTTAGATAAAGTTTAGAGATGTTTTTGAAGTCTTTATTTGTCACATATGTTTCTACTTCTTTTTATTGTGCTTATTTTTAGTACGCTCACTTTGAACTACCTATAGTACAGTTGCTTTTCTGATTGTGTTGCAGTAAAAAACATTGAATTAAAATGTTTAATTTTGCCCTTTTTTTTTTTTTTTTTTGTGCCAAGATTAACACTGGGAGCTGATAACCCGTGATTTTGTGTAAGTGAATTATATACATATATATTGACAACACACTCCCAGGATTATGTTTCCAACCAGAAATGCTTGGCTTCCCTTCTTTCCCTTATTCATTAGTGGCCATATAGAAAAAAAAAAAACACAACAAAAACATTAAAAAAAAAGATAGACAAACCACAATTTCATAGGGAAGTATAGTATTTCAGAAGTATCTTTTCACTGAACTAGTAATTCTAATGTTTTGGAGCATAATTGAATATTAAAACCTTCAATTCTAGTGAAACTTCCAATAAGTTTTAATCTAAATTTACTTGAAATCCAGGGGACTTCTACTATTTACTTCAGCAGATTCAGGTTGGGGAAGCATTTAGAATTATAAAGCAGATACAAATTACATAGGTTGCTCTGAAAGAAAAGTCTCCGACTGGTTTCCATGGAAACTACAACAGATAAAAAGAGCAAAATAACACTATTTGATAGAGCAAATTCTCAGCAACAAAATACTTTTTCAACAAAGTCACCACCATTAGCTTTGCATTTTTGACAACAATGAACAAGAGACTGCATGACATGCTTGTAAAAAACTGCACCAGTGGAGATGAATCATTGCTTCTGTCATCACTGCTGAGATGCACCACTCACCTCCTCACTGTGCTCACGTTCACTATTTGACTGCCCCTCTGCTGCCATCTGTTGCACTACAACAAAATGGAATGGAATACTGGCAGAAAGTATCCTTATTTCCAGACTGCAAACACCCGCCTCTGACATTGTGTGCCAACATAATAAAACAGGAGGCATTACTTTCAGAACAGCCCTCAAAAAACTGACTTTACTTTATAGAAAGTGAAATCAGATATACTGGAGGTGTATTTACTTATTGTAACAAGGGCTATAAAATATTATTAATGTGCTTCAGCTGCTCTTTCTATATTTTTAGTTGTACTATTCAGTTTTCCAAAAATAATATTTATGGGGCACATTACAATGTGGATGATGGAAAAATGGCTACAGATTAAAGCATCCATCTGTTTTTGGTTTTCCAGTGGCAATTTCTCGTTTGTGTACGGTACTCCAAAACCAGAACTCTTGGCAGATCTTTCTGTGGTTCAAAATTCAGTTAGTTTCATCAGAAATAGACACATTAATGGAAATACATTAGAAGACATTTGTGAGACAGATTTTACTTCCCCCCACATAGTGGAGATATTGTCATATCTGACTGACTAATCTAGGGCAAAAATTTGCAGTCTGTCTACAGTATTTGTGAGTGGATAATATCTTTGAGTTCAAAGATCTCAGAAGAAACGAACAAAAAGTTAGATCAGCATTAGGTTAAGAATTTATTTTTTTTATTTTTCTTTTCTTTTCTTTTTTTTTTTTTTTTTTTTAAGGAATCTTCAGTCTTATTATCAATGAAGCCTGGATGACGATCCATAGATCCTATAATTACATTAAAAAGATTTTAGGTTTAAACTTTCAAGCTTTCACCAGTGAATCCTGCTGATGTGTGACAGCAAGGCAATACTGATTTTCTCTTGTAAGACCTATAAAATTTTTCTGTTTGGAACATAAAATCTGAAAGTGTAGAGCCTGGATGGGCCTCAGTGTTCCATATATTGAAATATGGGAAGAACAGAATAATTAAACTCATTTTATTTAAAAGCAATCGGTATTTCCTAATTTGATCTTTTTCCTGGATGTCTAGTTAATGTGACATGAAAGTGTAGGATATGAGGATGAATATAGGAAAGAAAAAGACATCTAAATATGTACTGTGAATTATAAGATGTGGAATCTTTTGTGTAGCCTAGGATTAATGTATGTAATGTGCATACAACTAGGCACACTTAATGTAGATGTGAAATATCATTTTTATTGAATTAATTTTCTTACCTATTATTGTATAACTTCATCCTTTTGAAGAAGTACAAATACAACAGTTGTACTCTTGGCTATTTAAATACACCCAGGCAATTAAATGGGTTTCTCTTGAATGAGTACATGTATTTTACTTTCCATCCTGGAAAATCCTTCACTGTCTCCTCCACTATCTCCCATCTCCAAGCTATTATTAGTGTCATATGGCTATGTCTATGTAAGTTAAAGAGTCTGTATTTTACTTAATTAGCTTTACATGGCCAGCATGTCCTCAACATTTGTATTCACAGCCAGCTCTATTTCAAAGTCAGTCTGTTATTCTGTAAGCTGGAGCTTTAAAACATACTTGCCATTGCTGAGTGTTGTTTGGATGGAAAAGCAAAAGTAGTACTGGAAAAATAAAGTAAAATCGTAGATAAAATATGAAAATATTGAATCATTATGCCCTTGAATATACTTCCTGTTCAAATCTTTATCTTCTAAGGGTTATGTTCATTCCTTCTGCTACAGTGTGAGTTGCTATATCTCCTACTCTGTTTGCATCTGAAGGCATATAGAACAGGCATCAGTCTACTTACTTGAAGACCTCTAGGAGACCAAGGTCTTTGGAGAAAATCCTCAGTAGGCAGTCTGCACAATTTCCTTTTTTAAATACTGTTTTGTTTTGTTTTTTTCTACCAGTTCTGTTGCTGATAATAGGATATTTTTTCCTCCAGTCACCCTTGTCGGAATCACGGAATCAAGAGAAACGTCTGTCCATTCATATTCTCTCTGCTCTTTTTAAGGTGGTTTAAATTCAAATAAAAAATGGATAGGTATTTGGCTCCATGACCCATCAAACACTTAACATTTAGATTCATGTATTTTATCCAGTAATGCTGTTTTGCTCTTATAAAACTGAAATTACCATGGTGCATTCTAGATATGGCAAAATACATGCCTAGTTTTGGTATTGTGTTCTGTAGGGTACTGGACACATGAAAAAATAAAATTTTCTGTAGGTTAACTAGCGCCCTTCCCCCAATTGATTGTGCTGTAAACCAATATTATAAAGCCCCCAAATATTTAAATACTGTTCCAAATGGGAAATGACATATACTGCTGGGTTTAAACATTACCTTGTAGGTACAAACATTACAGTTGTATACATTTTGGAAAATATTTCACTCAAGTCTGTCTCTAAAGATCATCAATAGATTCTTGTGAGTGCTAATACTTCATTTCAGTATTTCTATTTTAACATAAAGATGTTTAAAAGTCCACAACTTAATGCAATCTTTACCCCACAGAAAATATAAAACTTGTCCCTTCAGAAAAAAAAAGAAAGACTGAATGCTTTTATTTGTGCTTCTGATTCCTTATGAATACTAATGCTCAAAGCCACAGATTAAATTAATCTCAGCTGCCACAGTCACACTTGGTAAATGAATCATAAAATAGTTTCATCTTGATCTGGTAAGTTGTCCTTGACAGCAAATTAAAATCTTAATAAGTGTCCTATTCAGAAAACACACATATAGCCATATTCTGCATTCCTATAAATCATGTTCAGAAAGCAGATTCACTATTTTTGTTGTTGTTGTTGTTGTTCTTGTTTTTGTTTAAAGGAAGGTGAAAATAATTATATGTTATTTCTGCAGGTCCTCGTTATGGCATAACAGGAATTTTCAACCCTAAAGGAAAATACTCTTGGCACAGTCTGAACATTTTGATACGGAAAGCTTCAAAAACATATTGAAAGCAAAAGGAAAAAAAAAAAAAAAAAAAGAAAGAAAGAAAGAAAAAAGGAACTCTGCCTTTTGATAGCGTTTAAACCAATGAAACATAAACATTTTGTCAAATGCGCTTCTTATTTCTTCTGACTTTTTGTTGTTATTTTTAAAAGGAAATTGATATCTTCATCCTGAAATAGATCTTAGCTTTTGTAGATTTTTGAAGACGAAGGAGGTATTTTATTGGATCTGGTTGGTAACCAGGGAGGGCAGTTTGCACTAATTACATTTCTTTTGCCTACGTTTGTATAGTAGCTGCGAGAAGGGACGAAAGAGTGAAAAACTGAGTCATTTTGTACAGGAAAGGTGAGTAACTAAACAGCCAGACTGTGTGTGATGACAGTTGAAGTAGATGTTTTTCAGTTCATGAGCTAAGTGTTTCTAGGACTAAATTCAACGTATTTGAATATTTTATGCAATTTTAGAAGTCATAAATGACCTCTTACCCTCTAAAAATAATAAAAATGCCAAACATGCAGAATTTATATATATATATAAATCACCAGTGCAATAAAGTCAAAATTTAAGATCAAATTTAATGTTATTATTTGCATTTTGAAATTCAAGGTTCATTTTCATATGTGTAGAGATAATTTCTCTATTTTCCTTATTCAGTATAAAGACTGTACACTTTCACACTTGCTGGATTTTGATGACAGCAGATGTTTGAGCAGCTTTCATTTTTTTTAGAGCTCTTTTATCTGTCCATACATGCACCATATTTCAACAGCTAATTTAGAACTTCTAGGCGGCGTACTAGTTATGTCCATACAGTATAATATACAGAGTATTAATTATGCAGTGTAAGTCCACAGATACAACAGTTCTCATGAATTTCTAACAAAAAGTAATTACAGCACGTGTGCAGATCATACTTTTCTACATGAAATAAACCTAGGCTTTTTAATTCATTTTGTCAAACAACTAGCTCACATTCTGGACTAATGATCTGTAACATTTCATTTGTAATGTAAAATAACTCTAGAGATGAGATCTTTTAAAATCTTTGTAGAAGAGTTACTGGCGTGTATTTCTATCATAGCATCTACATTTTATAATGGGAACAGTGACAGTCGTTTTCAATGAGAGAGCAGCAGCTGAGTGAGTAGTGCAGCTGAATGAACACAGGCAACCAAAGAAAAATGTTCTGTCATGGAATATGCATCATTGTTCAGACTCAGCACAATGTTGCCACACTTAAAGCAAACTGCACTGAAGAATAACAAGATTTTGTTAAAATAAATGAGAATAGCAATGTAACTATCCTCAGCTTAGGCTGTGGCAATTATAAGTCATAGAAGTTATAAAATATAAAGAAATGAAGCTTTTGTTTTCATAAAACCTTGCTGATTCAGTTCAATAAAAATGATCTTCCTCTCTTGGACAGCCATACCTCTATGACTTTTCTCATACTGACTACAGAGCTGAATTGTATTTCAGACACAAACTGATCCATCTTTCTTACTTAATTATTATAGTTCTGTGAAATATATTGAACTTAATGTCATCCCTATGTCGCACTTTAATAAACCTATCCATAGTCTTTGAGGCAGAGAAATATGAAATACATATAAATTACTATCAGTAATTATTATTAATAGCATTATTAACAACCGATAACTATCAGTACTGAAAATTTGAGTCCTTTTTCAGATTTGTTGATTATTATTCTTTTTAACTTTGTTTTCCTTCTTTTTTTTTTAGTAGCTTGTCTTTATAGTTAGCAGAAGAATATATAATACACGTTTAAGGATTAATGAATTTGGCAAATTTTAGTCATCTTTGAAATGAAATGAAATGAAATGAAATGTAATGTGTTCTACCTTTCATACGTTACACTGAATAGATCTGTGTTGACTGTGGAAACAATTTACTTTGGAGACATGTCTATTTAGTCTGATTAGATGCATTTTTATATTCAGTTTGATCGTAGACTTGGTGACATGTAGTTCTTCATGAAGAGTTTCCATAGTAGAGTAATTAATCCTTAAAAGTTATACTTTTATGACTTGACTGCGAAGTACAGTTTTTTTCTGACTGAATTCACTCATCACACTTTAGTTTCTAAAACAAATAAAGCTGAGGTCTTACAGGTGATGACTTGTAAACCCTCTGAAGCGATGCAGCACAGCAGCAACCAATATGCCAGGAGGTAGATCACAAGGTGGAGGTTAAGGGGCTGCAGTCTGAACACTGGGCAATTTTTACGGTTCTTACCACTCTGCTAGTATGTGTTTTGTGCCGGAAATAAAAATTGTCAGTCTGATGTGAGTTGTTGCTTATGCATGTAGAAAAATCTAAGCTTTGCCACATTTCAGAGATTAAGAAGACAGAAGTCACAAATATTTGCAAATCTTTCCAAACATGCGGTTTAGTTCCCCAGCACAGCATACCTATAAATCTAAGCGATGTTTCTCAATATTTTAAAAAAGCATTTTCAATTCCATGTATAAAATTAATGGAAGTTTGCAATCAAATGCTGTTCCTGTGATCAGCTCTTTCCTTTTAAGTTTTTCTTCTATAACATTCCATTCTTACTTAAACTTTGTCTTTCTCCACAGGACAGACAAATCTGTTAGCCTGATGTCACCATCAAACATATTTTGTTGTCAAGTGTTCAAGGCATGTGCACTCCATGGTCATGCAAAACAGGTTTCATTCCTCAGTGCACATTCTAAGTTTGCACAGAGAGCAAAGCACTCTTGACTGACATACACTACAGCAGTGTGGGGGGAACGGACGGATATTTTAAAAAGAACGTATAAATTTCATTCTTTTTTTAGATGGAGCTATGCCTCAATGAGCAGTGTAGGCGCACATTAATAAGTCTCAGAATTGGTGAGAAAGGTATTTGCAAGAACAAATTCCCTCAACCAGTGTGTTTTTCTTTCTACATGAGCTGCAATTGAAATAGGCAGTACTCCTCGTATTTGAGGCAGAAAATGTTCCTTTTGAATTTAGTCAGCAATCACCACCTATATCTGCAAACATTTCTGTGCCTGGAAATATGATCTTAGTGGATTGTGCTGGCTGACTTGATATAATTTATTGCTAATCTGCTGTCTGCCTTCCCCTGGAAAGAAATCCTGAGATCAGTAACTGACAGTTATCCACTGCTTGTGCTGACTAATATTTCCTGTGCTCTATTCTGCAGCTTGCTCTCTATGATTAAATGACCACATATAATCATATTTTTTAATGAGCTCATAGTATTTTCCTTAGTCAGTTAGCTAAACAAATACTTCATATCTTTGAAGGCACGGATACACTTTATTTCTTCCACATATGGCTCTAAAAGGATGTGATGCACAGGAACACAATGTGCTTAAGCCAACAGGAAACTTAAAAAAAGAAACATGTACAAAGACTCCAACAAATCTGTGCTGCCTTTTTCCCAACTGAGTTTCTTGCATTATTCACTCCAAAAAAAAAAAAGAAAAAGGGGTGGGGGGGTGGAGGGAAAGAGGATATATAAATATCGGCAGAAAATAAACAAAAATGATATAAAATACTCAGATTACATATACCTAAGTGGTCTTCTTTGAATTTTGAACCAAAATCAAAAGTGTAAGAGGTTTGAGCAGATGAGGAGAAGAGGAGAAGTACTTTATTGTTTAGACAGTGAGGCATGGCTGCAAATGCTGCTGTTTTTCTGATGAGATACAGGGCTGATCTCTGCACTATAGACAGATTTACTCAGTGTTCATGGCCAAAATGTAGGCATCATAATGGCCTTAATTACTCCAGAGGATGGTGAGATTGGGTATTAGAAAAGATATATTCTCAGGAAGAGTGGTGAGGTATTGGCACAGGCTGCCCAAGGAGCTGGTGGAGTCACCATCCCCAGAGGTATTTAAGATCCATGGAGATGTGGCACTGAGGGACATGATTTAGTGGACACTGTGGGGATGGGCTGACAGTTGGACTGGATGATCTTATTAATTTTCTTCCAACCTTAATTATTCTATGATTCTATGATCTGCATGACTTTTCTCCAACATCATCATTCCTATAAATATACCTGCATAAGAGCTCTGAGGCCTTTTAAGAATCTCCGAATTTAAGGAAAAGTCTATGGTGGAAACATCATTCTTCACCTTGCATTTTGTTTGTTTGTGCTCTGTTTTTGTTTTAAATAGAATTTCTCATGCAATAGTTTTTTGTTTTTGTTTTTGTTTTTGTTTTTGTTTTTTCCTAAAGAAAAATACTCTTACTTTCTTAACTGTTGTTGATTAAACCATACACAGTGTCTCAGAGTGTGAGCACTGTCACAGGTAAGTAAGAGCAGTGGGCTCTGATTTTCACCTATGCTGTACCAGCATAGTTCTGGCAGACTAATGGCAGCAAAGGGAAGGCACCCAGGAAAAGTTGCTGGATAGGAAACCTGATGCAGGCCAACAGTGTCAGATATTTTTATTGGTTGTATATGCAGACTAATGAGTAGAAAATAAGAAGCATGGAGCCAGATAAACAGTTTCTGTGTGCCAGGGTCTCCATGGAGTAGAAAGCAAGGCACTACACTGGAGCAATTACCACAGAATGGTCTCATTTTATTTCTATTTTCAGCAAGCTGGGAGGGTAGGTTTTCTCCCTGCACTTCCAGCTGTCTCCCTTGATTTAACTAGCTGTAAGCTGAGTCACTGGGGCTTGGTGCAGTGCTGAAGATACTGACTTTAATTAGGTCTTGTCTAATCCTGAGCTATTCTGACACAGGATTTTATTTGTTAATGGCTCCTATCAATTTAGTGTTTGCTATTCTACCCAATATGAGAATTTTATCAATTTATTTGTAAAAAAAAAAAAAAAAGTGATCATTATACTTTGCGTCTTGTCAGCAACAGCATTAAGTATCTTTCTGTGGAATTCTGAATCACTGTAGCCTGATTGAAATGGAAAAATTTGCTGCAGTTTATCAAGTTTAGGGTAATATTGAAGGTAATAGCGCTATTACAAACATTACATACTAATTGTAATTTCTCTCAGTATCTATTCCCTGCACTGGATTCTGTACTATTGTAATTGTTAATAATTTGTTTTGGAATTCCTAACCTAAATCCAGATTATCCTTTTCTGTGGATCTGGAAGCAGAAAGACCTGATCTTCTTATTGGGGGAAAAGTCAATTTAACTTAAGGCACCGGAATGAGCAAATGGGTGTCTTGCTGAATCTACCGTGTTCTGGTTACTATCATACTATTAAGATGTGCTTAAATTTAAGAAATGTTTAACTCCAAAATTACTGCTCTACCAAGCTGCAGAATGCATAGGCAGAGAGACTAATTCCTCTTCTGAAGGATGTCATATGACTTCAGTGTTTTTTTTTATCTTCTAACTTGAGAAAAAAAAATACTATTTCCAAACTCTCAGTGGCAGAAAAAAATTCAAATCTTTCAAAAATTGTCTGACTAAGTTTAAAGATTTACTTATTTTATACTTAAAATAAGTAATAACAATAAATTTGAAAGGAAAAAAGAGAAAATGAATTATTCTTTTAAAAAGAAATTAAAAATGAAGTGTTACAATGTTGTATAGAATTAATTTTTCCTCACAAAAAGAAGTACAGCAAAGACAATTCATGTTACAGAATGCCTTCATTCTAAAATAAAATTTTCAGTATTTATTGTAACAGAAATCCATTTTGTTAGAAATATCAAAGCCTACAGTACATATGCTTGGTAGATCAATATACATTCAGATTTTCTTCCTATCTAGAAAGGATCATACGTGATACATTTTTATCCACACATAGAGCCACTTGCATTAGCCAAGACAAAAAAAAGTCATAAGCAATGTTTATGCATTACTTTGACCCTTTAGTCAGGGATCTTACCCTAAAATATGTTGAAATGTTTACAGATGTTCATGGTGAGTATTTCACGCTCTTGGTAGCAGCTATCAGAACAACCAGCAGATGGTGCCTTGACTAAACCTCTGCTGCTAAGCAAACAGACTATATTTTTTAGAAACATATTCAAACAAATTCCCCCAGAATATCTGCTAATATTCACTTCTTGATATCTGAGATGACTGTGAACTAAAAGGTGAGCACTTTGTTATTTATCAAAGAAAAATGGATGCAAGCAGTAGAAGATACCAGAAGCATGAGTCTTAAAACGGCAACATACAGCTATACCAAACAACCTGATTTCTTTATCTGACTGAATGACGAAATGTACTGGATGAAAAGAATGAAGTACATGTTCAAGGATGTTTGGTCATGTTTCATCACCTCTAAATGGAAATAGTGACCTTTAGAAAGTTTGTTGGTAATAAATCTGGTGTGGAGGAGGACATACGGAAGAGTGAGGGAGAAGATATCTATGGAGACTGACCATGGATGAAGTCAGTTTTGTTTCCCTCTTTCAAAAATGCTGTTTGTAGAGTATTGGCAGCCTGTTTTTTTTGTTTGTTTGTTTGGTTTTTTTTTGTTTGTTTGTTTCAGGTGAAGCTCATACAACTGTTCTTTGCAATTTTATTCCTTGAAACTTGATGGTTAGTATAGTACTTACAGTCATGTACCTCTGTTTACATGCAAGCAAGACAGTGATGCATAAATTATTAGAAAGAAGTTTAAAAAAGAATAAATGAAAGCATCAGTGTCACCTTTATAATAACTGTTTTCTGATTTTATAAGATCTACTTGAGAATAATTATTTTACTGATTAAAATGAAGGAAAAAAAAGCAGAGAAATAATCATTGCTACAACTCAGAGGGTGACTGTGGAAACGAACTCAGTATAGGAAGGAAAACACCTTTTTAAGCAGCATTTTAAGCCTCAGTGCAAACTCACACAAGATACAAGATTATATTGACTGTTGCATTTCATTTGTAGACAAAATGATCTCTGTACCCAAGTTTAATAAGTATTATAAGATTTAATGACATTTGTTCAGTCTGAGAAGTAGACTGCAATAAGTGGGACATCTATTAAAATATTGATTTCTGTTCCTATCAAGCTACATCATTTCAAAGTAAATTGTTTACCCAATCTATTGAACTTGTGCAACAAGACTGGAAGAGATGCAGTAAGTTCCAGTAGAACCATATTTTAGAGATAAATATGTTGTAAGGAATGTGCCTGTTCCTTGCACATTGAAAGGATGCTTTTTTTTTATTTATTTTAAATTTATGGCAACTTCTGTTTTGGCAGTTTCCGAAAAAGCTTCTTAGTTCAGATTCGTTCTGATGCAGTAGCTTTTAGAAACTGAGCTTGCAGGACAAAATACAGCCAGCTTTAAGGAAAAGTATGTTATTTATGAACTGCAAGCAACAGTTCAATATTTCAAGTCCATTAGTCATTTACTCATATCAACTTTAAGTCCATCCAAGGCAGATTTACGAATGTAGTTCATAACAAACAGTAGTCACTTTCCACTTCTTAAATCTGTTCAACATTTGCAGAAGTTGTAAAAAATGTATGTGCCAAGGGGATTGGCATCTTGTGTCTTTCATATACATGACATAACTTCTAAAATATATTTTAAAATAAAGGACTGGCAACTAGTAGCAGAGAAATTTGCTTGTTTGTTTGTTGTTTCTGTTTGTAAGAATAAATATTCCAAGAATGGTGTAAATTTATTGGCATCATCACGGTGCAGGTGACGGAGCACTGGAACAGGCTGCCCAGGGAGTTTGTGGAGTCTCCTTCTCTGGAGATATTCAAGAACCGCCTGGACACCTACCTGTGCGACCTGCTGTAGGGAACCTGCTTTGGCAGGGGGGTTGGACTCGATGATCTCTGGAGGTCCCTTTCAACCCCTACGATTCTGTGATTCTGTGATTCTGCGATTAGACATTCTTGCTATTGTTACTGAGGAATTAAGCATTTTCAATAATTGATTTGTTTGTACTGCATTATTTTTACCTTCAGATATTTGGCATATTTCAGAGGTTTGAGAGTGCTAGGCCATTATTAGTTTGATGATAATGACTAATAGTAATAATGACTAGTAAGGGTGACTTAACCACTAAAGCTGTTAAAGAGATCAGTGGGTCTCCAGTTTGAACATTATGAATTAGTAGCTGATGAGGAATTCTGAAAGTCTAGAAGCAGAATATAACAGCAGCAAGATAATGTGGTTGGAAGGTATTACTAAAGCTGACATCATGTCTCTTACAGCCAGACATGTAGAGCAGCACTGTACCATACATGCCAGATTTGAACAGTGTTTGGAAAGGTGCTGGCATCATTACAGGTTTGAAATGAAAAAGAGTCTCTCTAATTGTGGAATAATATTTCATGAGAAGCTTAAAAACCCCAGTACTCTGGTATTATTAGACTCCTCCAGTTCTAGCCACAAGAATAGTTCCCAGTAGCAGGAAACCACAGCCAGTTCCTGAGAATTCCCAATCCCCCCCCCAAGCTTAGAGATATGAGAGAGGATCTCTCTCAGATTTTATTAAGATTGAAAATGCAAACAATAATTTATAATATTAAAAACAGGCAAACAAAACCAGTTACCCCCCCAAAAAAGACAACTGCAAAACTAAGAAACTGATGCCATTACATGGACTTCCTGGTATCTTCACATTCCACTTCCCAGCATCTGAAGGGGTAGGTACCCAGCTAACTAGGATGTCAGAGCGTGTTTTAAGTATACAATTAATCCTACTGCTTTCAATAAAGCTATTATAGAACTAAGGAATACATAAATGTCATACATAAATGCCTTTATGGACTGAGATGTAGGGGACAGACACTGGTGTCTAGTTCACACTCTGATTAACTCTGACTTACATATGAATTAACCAGAAAAAGAAAAAGGCTAAATGAAAGGAAGCAAAGAAATTTTAAACTGATTCATATAAACTAACAGTCTGGTCCACCAAGAAAGTTTAGAGTCCTTATTTCAGACTTTCTATCAATCTTAAAAAGACTTTTTTTTTTTTTTTTTTTTTTACATATTTCTAATTTTTGTATTCAAATTGTTAATTTATATACCAATTTTTATGTTTTTTTTACTAATTGAACACTTTAGTAATATAAACAAAGAAGAAATGAAAATGAAAAGAATAAGTAACACAACAGAATTTCAAAGCTAACACAAATCTGGCATTACTAAGCCACATTAATACAACTACTGCTAGTCTATCTTCTGTTCTGAAATACTGAAGGCTAAGCTACTGAATCTCTAGTAATTGTGTTGGCACAGAACTACGTTCACTGATGAATAACATGGAAAACTATAAATGTTGGTGCTCCTAAGCATTATTTCAGCAGCCAATCTAATAGGACTGATTGCGAAGGGAAGACTGCTGGAAGAGAATGAATAATTACCAAAAATAAATATTGTGGTAGGTTGTTAGAACATGAAAGAAACAGTAATTATTATTGGTAATTATATTTAAAGGTTTCTGGTAAGGAAATTCTTCTGAGGAAACTCTTTGGGAACATCTGGGACTGTGCCACAATCCATTTCAATTTTAAAGTAGAGCAAAGATATGAAAAAAGAATGTAAAAAGAATTGTAGGGAGAGAAATAAGGTAAATAGTATTCAGGTGCAGTAGCAGTTGCACTGTTCTCTCTGTATTGTAGTTCCATGACTTTCCTTGGATTTTCAATGATGAAGGTTGCAAAATCAGCAAAAGTCTAAGAATATGGTTCCTTGCACTAGTATACTGTCATTTTGGCCACATAGCACTAATTTTCCTATGTTATAGGTTCTTCCCTCTGTGTCTCTGCTATTGATACAGCATGATGCATTTTGTGGCAGAGAGATTATTTTAAATTTCCACATCAGACTGACGTTTGAAATATTTTTTAATTGAATTTCAGCTGTATTTTCAAAAGCACTCAACTAAGCATGGTAAGCTATTACTCCCATGAAGTGAGTGGGAGGTTATTTCTGAAGGGTAGATAGATGGGGTTGGCTTTGCTTTTAACATTACTCTCTTTGTAGCTAAATGATAAGAATGGGCTCCCACAATTCTTAGCCCAGTTTCCTGGAAAACCTGGAAAACACAGAACTATCTTGGGTTGGTTGAGGAGCAAAATGAAACCCTCTCTGTAATTTTTTCTTTACATTTCTTTGTTCCGTTTGCTTTTAAATCAGCATTCAGAAAGGCACTGCATACAAATTACACAAATTACCAAATAACAAAACCAAAAAACTCAAACAGTTAGAAACAGAGTTGTGTACTCCAGGAGGGCTCTTTAAAACCACAGTTCAATTTTTGCAAGATTGCTTAAAACTAAAAGTATTTTACCATACTTTGGCTCTTCCTTCCTGAAAATCACCAGCTGGCTCACAGCTGGGAGATTTGCTGTCATGGAGAAGGTTTTGAGTGACGCTGTATGAAAACATATGCCATCTTCATCATAAAACCTTGTTTTAACCATCAGCCTCTGCTCTGGGAACAGAGGTAGCCATTTGGTGCCTCCTGCCTGGGAGCTGACAAGCAGCTCCTGGTTGCCAGGCATCTGTCACTGGCACAAATGGACGGTGAGATACACCAGCCAGCTCGGGATTCAGAGATGGCTGGCTCCTGCATTTGTGCTCTGCTTTCAATAAGAAATGATTCTGAAAAATTTACCATCCCAGTTCTCTTCATTTGAGGACAGACTGTCTGCTTTGAAAGGGAAATAACTCCAAGAATTATATGACTTTCATAGTGCCTGAGAGCACTTGAATGGAGGATTAATGTTTAAATATATAGGCCACAAATCGAGGCTAGGCTTGCAATACAGAAAAAGTAAAAGGGAAATATTTTTTTCCCTTCTGAAATGCCAGTCAAGGAGCAGTGCTGATGCCAGGGCTACAGCCCAGAACATGGGAAGCCAGTACAGGTAGTGGTGCTCGCCCTGCATCTGCTCTGATTTCTTACACTGATTTTCTACTGATCATGGTACGGGGAGGCTTGGCCCTGTCCTGCTCCTCATTGTAATGACCCAGAGACCTTTCAGAATCAACAGTTTTGCTCCGGAAGCTCCTGCTTCTGTTGTCCTGATAAATAAAGGAAGCCCATGGCCAGAAGTGTGTTTCTGGGAGGCAAGGACAAGCACACATGACGCTTGTGGCATTTTCCTGGTCTCCAGCTATGTTCATTTCAGATGTATCTTCAGTTACCATATGCAACAAAGTAAATATTGCCTAGGTCAGCAGATCTGGGGCAAGTTTTGTAAAGTTTCTGAGAGGGTGGAAACTGTAGTGGAGAAATATAGTTTGAACTGACCAGATGATGTGAAATGCTTTACTGTTAATGGACATGAGGATTCATGTATGTGAAACACTGTTCAAAGCTGGTGAGTATTCTTCAGGTTTTCATTCTTGTTCTTGCACCCAAAAATGTGTTTATCAACTTATGGCAAAACAAGTAATTACCAATTTTGTAAAATAAAAATATTTTACAATTTAAATATATATATATATATTTTTTTCATCTTTATCTGAGGTAATTTCAAAGATGACATGACAAGTGGTTTTGAAACAAACATTTAGTGGAAGGAATGCTGGATTTTATAAAGCAGCTACATTTTCTGCTAAAATTTTTCTTTATTCTTTGGGGAATTTCCTTCTTTTCAGGAGGGGACAGTACTAACACTTTATCAGCTAAGATTGGAATTAATTATTCATAGTTTTAGTAGTAGCCATATTGTTTGATGTTAAAGATGAATAATGATTATATCAGAAATCAAACTACATCTTCTGGAGCAAAACATACTGTTACTCTTTTGCTTACTTAGGTGTTTCTGTTGAGTAGGGATGAACAGAATTCACTCAGTTATCAGGGGAAAGACTGAGGAACCAAAGTCTGGAAAAAGCAGTTTTTTGTCACAAAGTCAAACGAATAGCTGTAACCTGTTTTGAAAATTTAGATCCTCAGCAAATATAAATAAAGGTGATTACGCTAACGTTACTGATATTCAGTTGAACCTAATCATTATGAAATTTCTCAAAGCATTTCTGTTTCCATACATTCAATTGTTACAAACCTAATACCTTGGCACAAAACTATCACATAAGATGGTGCTGTTAGTATCAAGTACATTTCACCAGTAAGAGTCATCTAGCGGTTCAGAAGCTCTGGCGAAGCATAAAATTATTAATTAAATCCAACCACTAAAACATAAAGCTTACATTTCCCTGTTCTTGTGAGCAAATAACAACAAAATATTTCATCATATGAAAAATAAACAACCAAAAATTCACCCCAAACCTGACTGCCACTGTGATGTTCTACAAAAAGAGAAATAACTAACTAAATAGTCTCATGCTGGCAAGCCAGATGAGCTATTACCAGAAGATGGCAGTGATGTCTTATTACACCTTTAGTCAAGATGACATTTACAAGAATAACCTAATTGCTGTATAGTTATATCGTAGTAAAAAAGGAACATTGGTATAATCAAACCAATTATCCCCTGGTATCTTTAGCCCTCTATTTGATGTGGTACAATTTTTTCAGTAATTTTCAGTTCTGTTACTTCTATTTTTAGAGAAAGGTCGTTTTTGGAATCCAGCAAAGCTCTAACAACATGAATAAATTTTGTAGTTATAGCATTCACAGCTTGACACACCTTAATTTCAATTCTACCTAAATTTGTAAAATCTGGATGGTGGCCATTTTCCTGTCACTCATTAGGTCTGGGCAACTCTTATTTGCTTCAATTTTATGCTAATTTAAGGGATCTGTGAGACAATAACAGAAAACGTAGTAATTGTTGTTTTTCCATAAACACTACTATTTATTTTATTTTATCCACCTTGCGTCTGCATGTGTAAGTTCCCACACGCTAGATCACAAACTGTTTCATTAGAGAGGAATTCCCCAGCCTCAGCAGAATAATGCTACACTTGCAAAATGCCTTTAATTTCATGTAGCAACGAGAGCCTGACAGTCATTCCGCCTGCATAAACAGTCATATCCCACATGATGCAAGGTACTATAAAGAGAACATCAAGGTTTCTGTTTTTAATTTCATAGGTCACAGAATTATACTATCCGGAACTAGGCGAATGAGTGATTTGTGGAAGGTATGCAGTGCCTTTTGCCATAAATCCTGTCACCCTTAGACACTTCATTGTCTCAGCAAGAATGTGTGTTTCTCTACTATTGCCAGTGCTGCTGTGAACTGGAAGCTTTTCAGACCAAAGGTGATGCTGCTTATCAACAACGCCATACTAATAACACAATCTGCCCATCCATTTTTTTTCCTAGCCAAACAGAGGTTTTAATTAAAACTGTGTAGATGAACTTAAACAGTATTGTTTGCAATAACACTGACTTAAGGGCTTTCCTCTGCCAGTTACAGGTTCCCTAAGCTCCTTTTTGCTATGTAAATGTGAAAATCCAAACCTTAGCAATGGATTGGAAGCTCTGATTCTCCTAAAGTCCCCTAAGCAAACTGAACACTGAGCTGCCATGTCAAGCCCGTTAAGTCATTTGAAGGAATTTGGGAATTCAGCACACTTGCAGTAATTTCCTGGCTATTCATCTATAATGTCTACAGCCTGTTCCAATTTTTGACACACAGATATATTATAACCAACTGTGATCCGCCTGCATAAACAGTAAACTCTCTTGAAAATGTAAAATGTGAAGAAATGGGCTTTCTTAGTACTTTTAGAAAGGAAGATAAATCATATTGAACTTGAAATAACAGATGATCAGCTCTTCAGTACCTGAATACCTTTTTATGTTTTTATCTAAGAACTGAATGCAAAACATGTTGATAATGCAACAGTGTTAATTCTTGGAATTATTACAATGCTTGCCAAATAAGTAAACACCTGAAGCAATCCTACTGCACAATTAGTATTCATGTTTGTCTAACATAAGCTTCTCCCATTAATTTATAGAAATTTACTTTCATTCTTTTCAGAGTATGTTTGGTTTCATTTGAATTTACCAGGTTGCTGGTGTATTTTAAATTATTCGGCTTTCTGGAGGAACAGATATGTCACAGAAAAGATTTAAAAAAAAAATACTGGGAATTGGAAGCTTTTAAAAGATCAAGGGTGGCAATGCAAAGATGTAAGTCACATAAAATTTAAAGTTCACGGAACACACTAAAGGCTTTTAAATACCTCTCAGCAGGAAATCTATGAGTGAATAGGACTGCAGGCCCTCACCGTATGGAAATGTCTTTATATTATGAATAATTATGTACCCCAAAATGCTCATATAGCTCCAAACCTTTCTCCTTTCACCAGCAACTGAAAATGTGAAGTTCTGTTGGGCTTTTCATCAGAAAAAAACATATCCCCAAGTAACTACAAACTGATTTGATATGCTTTGTGAAGTTAAGAAAAATCTTTAGATATTCATTTCCAAAGGTGAAGAGAACAGCTTGTTGGCTGTAGGAAGGCTGCTTTTGAAAGATATTGATATCTGCTGTATTTGAAATAGGAAACTTTTCCTTTCCGAATATTTTCATAGATGATAGCCTTCCTCAGCCTATTTGAAATAATATTAATATTTTTTATCATAATTAGTGTGTTTCAGAAGCCACTTCAAGACTCATTTTTCACCAGCATGGTAGCTAGTGTGATTGAAGCCATACAAGCTCCAATTATTCAACTCAAAGTCCAGTGATGAAATCTAAAAAAAAACATTTCCTTTACTGTTCTTCCTCTCCTTTATTTTTCTTCATATTTTGAAAGCTCAGACTATTTCTACTCGCAGGAAAATGTATTTTTGTTTTAATTTTTGTACTATCTGGGAGGAAAAGTAATTAAAAAAATGAAAATTCCACAGAACATGAAGATTAGTTTGTAGGCGCTTTTCATAGAGATAATCAGAATTCCCCATTCTGGATAATGCTTTTGATTGTAGTTTTTGTAGAGAAACATACTCATCCTAATCTATTTGCATCTGTCAGTTATGTCATTTTGAAGGAAGAAAGTTTAAAATAAATGTTTTGGTGGTTGTGCATAAACTCAAATCGTATTAAAAAACTCTCTGGTTGGAATAATTTATGCAAGTTTCTACTGTGACTTTGTCTAATAAAACAATCAAATGCAAAGTTCACTTTCTGATGACTGACAAATTGGATTACGCATAAAAAAACAAAACAGAAGAAGCCTGGCAGAGCAAATCACCTCAGCTGTTGGCTATAAAGGAAAAAGGAATATAGAGATGGTCTCTGTTAAAAAGAAAACCTGTTACTGAAGAATCGTTTCTATATTCCAGAGACTTCTTTTGAAAAATGATGACCCTGGTAACTGGGCAGACAAAGAATACACTATTAGTGAGCATTAACTTCAGGACTGCAGCCAAGGGACAGATATTAGAAAATGAATAAACCACTAAAAATCTCTTTCTCTCTCAAGGTTGTGGAAATATAATGGCAAATTAATTAAGAGAAACCATACAATTATGTGCTACTATCTTGTCAATTCACAAGCTAAGAATGGTTATAGAAGGTCAACACTTGGATGCAACCCTTTCTTGGGAGCATATGGATCAGCAAACTCCAAACCATGTAGACTAAAGGCTAAACACACTGTTCAACAGTATCAAAGGGATAATATCCTCCTTTTGGGCAGATTCCATTGTCTGTTTCTTAGGTAGTTTAAATGGAAGTGTAAGCCAAGTTTTATAGTGGAAATTCATGTTCAGTACAGGAAAAGAATTGCTTATTGCACTAAGAGAGGGTCTACTAAAGAATAACAGGCTAAAAGCTGAAAATAGGAAATTCTTCAAGGTGACATTTACTGGATAGATTCCCAAGATAAATGGTAAGGCAGGATTTCCAATCTAAATCTGAACTGCATTACTGAAAAATTCTAGAATTATAGAGACAATTGGAAAGGATAGATGTTACATGACAAGGTATTAGCCCATGTTCCAGGAAAATATCTCAGCCATTTGTTTCCAGTATGAACATAGGCAAATACCTTGGAAGATATCAGTGTAATGCAATGTTGTTCAGGAGTATTCAACCTAGCTTATGTTCTGGGATTCTGGAAATCTATCTTCTCTAACCATTCTTGTGTATGTTTTGGATACAATTTCTGTCACCTAACAACCTCTTAAACTCAGATCTTTTTGAGCATACTTTCTGGACTCTGCCTACAGTCAGTGAGAAAAGAGAGAAGCAGTTTTTAAGATGGAGTTGGATATTAGCATTTTTAGACACTATCTGTGGACTTCTTTCCAGATGTGTCTGGTTTTTTTCATGGACTTTAGAAGAAACCTGATGAGTATCTTAGGATAGACACATGGCTTTTCGAATCTCATCCTCAGTATCTCTATTTTCCATCCACTCAGAGAATATTGGCATATGCAGGACAATCTCATAGGAGCTCTGACATTTGTACAGAAGCTATAGATGGGTTATATCCAAACACTACTGAGAATCATGTGTCTACTGGCAGATACAATAGTAACCTCAAAGGAATATTAGAATAGCATAATTTCTTAGCTTTTTTGTTGTATTGTTTTGTTTTTCTGTCAATATTCTAATATAGTTCAAAAGGTCTGCATGCACAACATAACTAAAATTTCTATTTCAAAAGCAGTCATTTATTTGTTATTATATTTGGAGTCTGGTAGAAGTCTTTAGTACAGTAACATTCACTACCACGTAATTAACAGCATTGCTGTAGTCACCATAAGTACTTTAAAAGAACAGTAGAGTAACTTTACAGCTGTCCTTTTTCCCATAGACTTTGTTTTAACTATATCATCTTCTGACATGGAAAACACTGACCAAAAATAAGAAGAATAACACTATATGCAGGATATTTTTTTCACTGAATCCACTGGTTTAATGAGGAAGACTCTCATTCTCTCAACTGCTGCAAATCATTTTGAAAGTTGGAAAAAAAAAAAAAAAAAAAAAAAGGAGGATGAATTCACTTGGTACCTCTTCAGTTCCCACTCTGATGTTTCTAAACTTGAGTTATAATAGTATCCCGTTTCCCTGACCTGTGTAAGGAATGTAGGCTCAGTTACTTTTTCGTTTTAAAAGTCAGAGATTCCAGCTGGTAACAGCAGCTTTTTGGCTCTTTGAAGTACAGATAACAGATAGTATTAGCTTTACAAAAGCCCAGCAACGTTTATTAAATTTTAGAAGCCTTCCTTCTAAATACACAATATCCTTTAAAAACTTGATCTAAGGGGGATTATGAGAGTTACAGTACAGTGAGAGCAGAGAGACTGCTGCCTGGTGCAGTTCAGAAGCAATAGTGAACACACTGCAGAGTATTTTGTTCTTCAAGCAATTTTCCTTTGCTTCTTTATTAGTCATTTTTAGATACACTGTACAGTTTGAAACTGAGAACAGTGCTAATCTGACAAGATATGTGCATCTGCTAGAATTGATCTACCAACTTGTGGCATTCGCTAACTTTGTGTCCCAGCTCTCTACTCTCTGATTTTTTTTTTCCACTTCTGGAAATGATGATAAGGAACAGTCACTCTGAGAGGTAAAAAGGATAGCTTCCTTTGAACAGGTAAACACACATCCTTACAGATGAAATTCGATGGTTATATTTTCTCTTTTACAGACATAACTGAAGTTAAAAAAAGGGTTTATAGCACTTTTCAGAGAGGTAAAAGGGAAAAAGCAAAAACACATCTGCACTGTTAAAAATGGCATTAATGCTTAGGTGAATAGTAGGCATCCAGTGAGAATATGAAGTAGCAGTGATTGGCAATATTCAGTTCTATTACTATAAAATTATATTAATCCTTTTATATAGCAATTGTTAAATAATAAGAATTAGTTTGAGTTTTCAGATTCTACATCTTAAAGGGAGAGTACACAAACAGGAGTAGTACTGACTAAAAGAGCTAGGACCCTGAAAGGCAAAGATATTTTCCTTCTCTCTATTTTTCTCTCCTCAGAGAAAGTCCTTTTCTTGCAGCAAAAAGGGTTAAGAGGTTGAAGCCAAACCTCTGAGATGATGATGAAAGTATGGAGTGGGGATTCAATCCATGATCTCCCTATGCAAGATAAATATGCAAATCAGATGGTCAGAAGATGGCACAAAGGGTGGCTATCATGCACATGCTCAGCTATTTGTATATAATAGAATATTCAATTTTATTCGATATTTAAATATTTCTTTCAAGTCATACTTTATGTCAATGTACATCAAAATGTTATGAAGTACATAAATAACTGTAATGAAATTGAGAGAGGGCAAGTCTGTGATGTGAGAAGTCCAGCCCTTCTTTTTCCTTTGAAAATTTAGGATTAATGCTTCACTGTTATTAAAATAGAAGAGAACATGAACTGTCAGCTGTATAATCATATGTTCTAATAGAAAAGGTGTTTCTGTTGTGCTTTTCTGAGGGAGGGGTTTGAAAGGTCGAATAGTCTTTGGACGGTTTAGATAATCTAGTCAGATCTACTTTCATGTAATCAGAATACTTTAATGTATAAGATTCATCAAGCCTTAGAGCAAAAAAAAAAAAAAAAAAAAAACCAAGAAAAACAAAGTAATGATAAAAAATGTTCAATAACACTTTTATTAAGAAAGTTTATTAAGATGGCAGTTGTAAAATAATCAACTGATGTAAAATTACTGGTGAATATGACTTCAGTTTCGGATGAACCAGATGCCTGGTACATGTGGAATTCCCTAGATGACCTGCTTATTAATACCTGACACCAGCACAGACATAGGAAAAATTTAAATGTAGAAAATTCATTGTACCTGGAAGGCTTATACCACCTGTATTCATCTTCAGGGAAACAGCTGAAAATGTAAAGTAATTCTTATGTCTTTTGCTCCACCTCTGTCTAGTCAATCAGTAAATTAAGGATTTCTAGTGCTCATGTGCCCCTCTATGTAAAGTTCTGTCATTAGGTAACTATGGCTGTGGTTTCTGGCTAGCCCGTGGTCTAAAGGAGTATATTTTTTTTCCTGAGTAATTTTTTCCATGGAAGAACCCCTCACCACTTCCAACACAAGCTTATTTGAATGGAAATTTGAATGCCACATTAGGTGCTTGGCTGAGCAATGGAATATCTGCCAGTTCATCATGCCAAATGATCAAATTTAGTACAACAAAATGGGTAGTGAACAATTCATTATAGTCGAGTCACAATATGTTATAGTATGATGCACACAAGACTTTTTTCCAAATTCAGACTTCCTTTTGTTTGTTTGTTTGTTGTTGTTGTTGTTTTGCTGTTTTTTTTTACACATTGGCAGATATGCAAGCTTTGTGATTACACTGCTCTTTACCCTACCACTTAAATCATGTTTACAGAAAGTATTCTGGACAGAAGACTGCAGAAACTGCAGCAACCTTATCATGTCTAAATGACTAACCACTAACAAATCTTTTTTAGTCTTTACACCAGCTCCACTTCACCTAATGTCATAGATCAACATGAGCAATTATACAGGAAATTGTAAGATTTCTTGATTTATTTTCTCATAACTCTCAACTGTACTCTATCCTTACCTTGAAAGTAAACATCTTTTAATACCGTTTATAGGCAATTTTGTGTCTTGTGCAGGAATTGCTCAGCTTTCAGTACATGGAAAGAATTGTAACATTCCCTAACATTGATAACTAACATTACACTGTGTTGAAGTATTATTTAGAACTAAAGATAAATGAACTTCAAAGTTCCTAATCACGAGTTTCAAAAAATAAATCAAACACAAAATATGAAGATACATGCAATTTTATTGGATGTCCTTTTCTTTTCTTTTTTCTTTTTAGTCAACATAGTTGTTCATTCCTTCACCCTAGACTTACAGAAAGATTTTTCCGAAACAGGTGTCCATTTTGTCTTCTAACTAAATACTAGGGCTAAATACTAAGCCTAAAAATAGAACACAAAGCAGAATACAAAGCTTGACTTTTTCCTCTTTAAATATTTTCAGCATAAAGTTGTCATCAGATTTCTTTTGCATTATGCTGTGTACCTGCTTCCAACAGTCATGTTCTATGATGCTGAAATACAAGATCAGCAGAGTACAGCATGAATTTTAGAACATATCAGCCTACTACCAGTAAGGATTTTCATTACATATTATCTATTTACAAAATTTGTATATTTATTGTAAATTGTTTATCACTATAGACATATATAGTTAAATTACCAATCAGAGAGATGGGCAGACTACTTAAGATGAAAAATGGACACCACAATTACAGTTGTTATTATTGCAACTAGCATAATTTCCTGAGTGTATTTCTCTAAATAAATCATCAGATCATACCTACCATTCAGGCATATTTCATGTACACAGTTCAATGAACTGAAAGCTACAACTACTTTATCATGATCTACCATCTAAGTCACATATTCTTTTGTTTTTGTTAACTGCTTTGTCTCAGATTTACAAATGACTGCAGCTTTTAGGTAGGCAATTAGGTTGCTAATGAATGAATGTAATAAAAAGATTAAAGTATTATTGGCTGAAACTTTCTGAAATTTCAAACTACCCAAGGATAAAAATCTTTTTTGATGGGTTTTTGTTTTTTTTTTTTGTTTTATGTTCTTAGTATTTCTAGTTTTGTTCACTATTTTTTATCTTTTTTACTTATGTATATGAAGTGTAACCGTAGTAGGTTATACATATGGATTTGCCTCCTACTAGATCTTCCTCTTCTGTCTGGCCTATTCTTTCATTCATTCATTCATTCATTCATTTATGTAGAAAATGACACTATAACATACTGCAAATCATCAGCCATCAGCCTCATATTCTGCACCTTCTTTCTGTCACCTAATATTCTAACTTCCAAGCACAAATATTAAAAGAAAATATCAATGCCATCTTCATGGAAACCCCTGCAGAAAGGGGCATAAATATGCACTAATTTAATTAATGTTAGCAATCATGCTCATGAATACGTCTTTTCCCTATTCAACAAGCTCTTACAGAAATGTTTGGATAAGATTAAAATATCAACATATGTAAGTTGCTTACCAAAAAGAATTTTGTATCTGTCATTTTATGTGATATAAACATAAAGTGAACACTGACAAAAATTTCCTGAGGAGGAGATTGGCATGAAAACTGTTTCCCAATGAAAATTAAGCTGGAAACGTTAAGAGATTAAAAGCTAGACAAGACAAAGAACGAAAAGGGAAAGCATTGAAGTAACACAGAGAGAGAATATGTTTAATAGGTCTTTTTCAATCTCTCACCTCTAAGCTTTCATGATTTTTTTTTTCTGCTTGAGAAATTTTAAAAATCTTCTTTTTGATAAACAGAATGATTCTGTTCTCCAAGGCTATATGATTTTAGCTGATGAGTAACTCTAGAGATTTAAGTTAGTGCTCTTGAGGCGGCACTCAAATGATGATAGAACAAAATGAAGCAGCAATTAAAGACATTTTAAGGATAATTACAAAAATATGACTTTAATTTAAAATATATGGATGTTATCCTACCAACACCATATTAATTCTGAAGAACACTAAATATGGTCTGTTAAGCTTATTTATTAGAAATAGAATTACATTAAAAATAAAATAAAAAAAATCAGTCTTTCCAGATGATAAGGTCTTTTCAACTTGGGCTGTTCTATGATTCTATTACTCTATAAACATACATGGTTACTTCCTTGTGTTACCTTTTAAATTCTGTTGAGATTTTAGGATACTACAGTTTTATATGATATTTGCTCAATAACTACATAACACAATCAAGTTTTATTTTAAGGGAACAGCAACCTAACTTACCTCAGTGGTAGCAAATTTAGCAGAGTAAAGAGCATTTCTCAAAATATTTGGCTTCTAAAGTCTGACCACAGGTGTAAGGAGAGCAGGTGTAATAATAAACATGGGACATCTTTAAGAAGAGGCAGAGCTGCAATTTATTTCCAGAGAATAACTCAATATGAATCAATAAAAATAATGTCAGGGAATTTAGTAATTCTCACAAGAGATTCTTCTCATACCACGTAAAGTTAAAAGCAAGAAGACAATCAGCACTGAAGACTAACAAATAAATGCAAATGCTTTCTTATTTCTTATTTGTTTGCTTATTTCTTTTATTATTCTTTTTCCCCTCTACGTTCATCCCTATTCAAAAACTGTACTAACTTAAATAAGCTGATAGAAATGTAGTCAAATCTATGCAAACTCAGCAGTTGAATCCTTTTACAACCCGAAAAAAATAACGGAGTTATTTAAAATTTATTTAAGATCTAACTGGTTTACGTGAATTTATTGTGCAGTTAGTGTAATTTCTCTAATATACACAAGGTTTGAAATACAACCTATGAGAAAGATGATTTCAATTCAAGATGTACTGGCTGTTTCCCGTGTCACAAACACCAGATTTATTTATTGGGCATTATATAATTAGGAAGAGAGATAAAACTATATTGATATCCAAAAGCTGGGGGTTTAGTGACTTTTACATAGCTCCCAGAATACCTTAGCTTTAATAAAATTCTCAAATTTCATTTTCTTTTATTTTAAACCTCTTTTCTTGTCTTCCTTCAGAATCCAGCTTATTCTGTAAGATAAAGGTTGTAAAGACAGTTGATTGTCTTTATAACAGTTCAGATTCATTTTCTTACCCCTATATTATTAGGTGAATTATTGTTTGTATTTGAACTGAATTTATCTTGCCAGTTTAAATATTTTATGCAACTTTCATACCTAAATAGATGAGGAACCTTTCAAAGCTCAAATTCCAATAAACAGATATATTTAATTTTTTTTTCATCCTTGACTAGTTGGAAACTTCAGGAGAATTGACTTTGATGCGCGTCTTTTCTTTCTCTTCTATTAGTCTAGACAAATTCTTACTTCTCACACAATGTTTGTTTGTTTAATTAATTAATTAATTAGTTAGATAATTTTGGGGAACATCCTGACAAACCTGCAGTGTTCTTTTGACTAAAAATGAAAACAATCTGTTATTTTGAATGTATTTTATAGTAAGAATACTAGCTATAGTACAAGAGAAAAAGAAATTGAATGCATTCATCCTGGTTTACAAACCGGTGGATCAACTATGTGAAGAATTTTACAGATAAGAAAGTGAAATGATTGCATAAGTCATGCAGTAATACACTCAGTGGCAGGAACCTCATGCCAGCCCTTCCCACTTGTCCAGTGAAACCTTTACTTAAAATTCTTTGCTTTCACAGTATGGAGTTCTATGAAATACAGAAATACCGAAATGTTAGATATTTCAGGTTGGAGATTATTAGCATATTTTTACCAAAGTGCCATTTTTTTTTCATATTTTTACCAAACTAGATGATTAAATATTCAGAGGTTCTTCTTCTGTCAGTGGAGAGCAATGGAGTGCCTTCCTAGAGGTTGACTCATTTTAACATAGTTATCTGAGATAGATCAGATGTATTAATCTTGAATGCTTTTTTCTCTTCTTTGGCTATTCAGAGGTCCAAGGATGGCTAACTCAGACATCAAAATATATCCTTTGGATATGAAAGATTAAGGAGAGAAATTCTACTGCTAAAGTTTTGTTTTACAAAGCTTCTTCACAACTGTGAAGGCAAGAGGCATGTACTCACACATAGAGACGATTCAGTGCATTTAACTAGAGGCCAAGTACTGCATACATTTGCAAGGATGATGCCTCTCCTTACAGTAACAGGTAGTTCTCAAAGAGTAATGCTCAGCTACTGTCAACTAAGCATCATTTTGTTCTCTCTCCATCTGAAATGTTGAGTTATTAACAAACAGAATAAGAACAATATCACCAGCAATCGCCTTCGAAGAGGACTGCTGCAAAACATGGTCATTGAGGGTATTATAAAAAGTAAAATATCTCTCCTCCCCACACTGCTGTAGTGCTGTCAGTATGGAAGCAATGTAACTCTAACAGTAATTGCACAATGTGTTTCCATATTAATGTCATCCTGAATAAAGATGATTACATTTTAGAAAGACTTTAAACCAGCATATTTTCCCGATCAATTCGGGTAATAGTTTTGCTTCACCATCTGTCTAGCTAACTCCTGATTTTTTGTTAAAGGCAAGGAAAAAAAGGAAAGGAATGTAAGCAGATACAGATGACAATGGAATCCAGGATCTACAAAGATTTGCATGAACAGAACAAGTAGCACATGGATAAGGTTACCACCGAGTGGATTTGAATGCCAAATAACAAAACAAAATAGGAAAAAGTAGGAAGTTGCACTATATATATATATATATATATATATATATATACAGTATATACCATGATCACACTAGGCAGTGGTGTTTCATGTGCTTTTAGGGCATGCATATCATACCAGGTATGAAATGCTAGCAGAAACAACAGAAGGTGCAGACTTATACCTTCGTTTCCTGGAGTTACTCAGGTGCCCTAAGGGGTTAGAAGAACACTGGAAATCTTGCACTGTTAACACAATCAGAAAACAAAGATAATACACTGTTCTTTTCATGCATTATATTTACAGGATTTTACACAGTAGGACTTCGAGCTTTTACAGCTTTATGAAAATTAGTGTTACGTGAAGGGAAAATGTACTAACCTAATAAATAACAATTAATTAAATAAATACTTCAGTATATTTGTTCAGTTCCATTGTATAGCTACAAATAGTCTAAGCACTCCATATCATGCTAATATATTCTGATTAATTTTCTTGTTTCTAAATGGGAAAATAAATTGAAGCTTTTGATATTCCTGAGAATTATAGGTTTCTTGTAACAGCAACAGAAGACCAAACTTGCTACTAGTCTACATTCTCCGGGGAAAGCAACATCAAAAGGAAATGAAAAACTATGGTTCCTCATAGTATGATATGCATATGGTTCCTCCTACATGAAGGCATTGAGTTCTAACTTGATCATTCTCTCTTCCAGAATAGTTTCCAACTAGAGTTCTATATAACAAGAAAAAATATCACTAGGACATATAGTTGTAATCTAATGAGATGCCTTGAGAGTCTGCTGTCACTGAAGTTTCTAGTCTTCCTTCTAATTCTGGTCTTGTACTGAGTACCTCAATGACCAAGGAGGATTTATATTATTACTTTCTTGAATAATACTTGCTTAGAACAAATGATTAGTTCATGTTTACTTGGGGTAACAACTATATATTTTTTTTAATTCTATTCAGTGCTTACACTGAGGTAGGAAGAATTTGGTATGGGAAGGTATTTGGTATGGTAGCGTACCATGACCTACTGGATTTCTAACTGTTATTCATAGCTTGGGCTAGTTGCTTAAAACATACAGTTTGCTTAATACACAAGATTTCACTTAGCTGGTAACTGCTTATTCACATAAATTTGTTCCAAACAAATTAAGAAGTTTTCACTTTTTCAACCTTTTACTGTAGTTTTTGTTTATTTGTTTGGTTTTGTTTTCCTGTTATTTTACTGCATCAGCACATGCAGGCCTGTTGCTGCATTTTTTTCCATGAGAATTCTCTCTCCATGTTGAAAAGAAATGAAACAGTTAAGTTTCCGCTGTTGCAATTGAATTACTGGTGGTATTGTTCACCACCAGAAATGCACCAACTGTTCTGAGGCAATTTGATCAAATTGATGTGAACTTTGAATGTTTATCAGATCATGATCACTTGACCCTATTGTGACACTTCTGGTCTGCTTTTCAACCCTCTTTTCCTCTACAGTGATATATGCCAATATCTGAATCAATAGCATCTTTTTAGTCAAACAGAAATGCACACTTATATCTGCTCTGTTTTCACCACAGCACTTTAACATCTTCATAAGGACATTGTGAAACAGCTTGCAGAGCTGTTATTTTCATCACAGTTCATAAGATAAATGCAAACCAAATATACAGAGTAGAGCTTTATAATTTTTGCTGTTTTGTAGTTCCACATGGATATCTATAGACACATGTTACTCTGCTGAAAACCGTTTTTGCATTTACCTTCTGATATGCTTTGACCATCCTTGTCTGGCTTAAATACATTTTAAAGTGTGTATTAGGATTTATTTCCTAATAGAAAGAACAACAAGATAAATATAAAATGTGCATACACCATGACAATCAAAGATTAAATTCTTAAATTCTGTTTTTAAGATCTATCCTATTAACCTCTGTTCTGATAATATTTAAACTACGGAGAGATGTTATCAGTCTTTGTTTGATGTAGTTTCACTGGGTTCAGGAGAACTACTTGATTTTACACTTGGTGATGCTTTGACCCTATCAGAAAAACAGATTCTAGATAAGTAACTGTCAAAATGATGGAAAAAACAGTCATACAAAGCTGATTGTCTTCCCTTAAATCTCCCCATGCAAGGTTTGGTGGAGCACTATTTCTTCTTTTCTCTCTCATGAAAAATTTGAATGATCTTCCAAGTTGCTAGCAAAATAACAGCAGTTTAAACTATTCTGGTAGTAATCCCAGTTCCAGGAAGCACATGAATATGAAGAATTGAAAAAGGCTTAGGTTTTTTCTTTCTGGCATGCTGAAAATAAATTTTGATGCCTTGAATATTGTGGGAATATTGTATCTACATTTATGTCTACTTATAACTCATATCTACATTTCTTTTTACAACAAATAAGTTAACATTTATTTATCACAAACATCTGAAGACAGAAACAAATGACTTTCTATGCCCACTGTTGTTCTATCATCCCACAGAAGGCAGCTTGGAAAAGCACAGATGTTATGACTGTCCCATCCCCAAGGATTGAAATAACTCTCTGTATCTTCTTTTTCCCATTGTCTATTCACAAAAAAAGACAGCTACATTTTTAGCTTTACCATGATCCTCTGGCCTTAGAGAAAGAGGATGTGGTTGGCTTTAACTGGATCACTGCTTGTTTGCTCTGTACTTAAACTGCATTAATCCCACGCTCTGGGGCTTCCAGCGGCTCTAATGGCTGGGGGGAGGGCAGGAAGATCTGATTGCTACTTTTATGACTTCTATGCCTTCCTTGAGGGCAAGGAGATGTGTCCTAGTTAGAAGGGCTATGAGGTGAAGTGTTTAGAGATAACTAGGAGAAATTCACTTTCTCAAAACATGACAGATATCTTGTACTCTTAAAATTCAACAGATATCTTCCTTATACTCTTAAAATTTAACAGAGTTGGGGTATGAACAGAATTTTCCTACAGAGCAGATTGGAGAAACTGAGGATAGTTCTTTTGTTAGGGCCTCTGCTGGAGGCTGCCTCTTCTTTTTGTTTACCCTATTTTTTTTTTTTAATTATTATTATTTTTTAGTTTAGTTTTTTTTTTTTTTTTTTTTTTTTGGTTTTGTTTTGTTTTAGTTATAGCTGGGAAAGGATCTTCTTGTAAAGCAATAAAAAAAACACTTTCTGTTCACTCCTCCCTTCCAGTTGTGGATGGGATGTGACACTTCTCTCCTGCTCTGTTTCAGTGGAAAATTTTATTTCTTCCTTTTGATTTTTCCTTAGGTCTTATATTTTTAAATGGATGTTGAGAAGGAGTTTTTAGACTATGGAGTATGGGGACATCTACTATAGAAATTATTTGGAACCTTGTAAACCGGCTTTGAAGCACTTTGTTTCCTGTGATTTCAAGGGATTTAAAATAATGACTCTCATGGTCCTGCCCAATCCTGTTTCTACTGTAAAATAACTCCTACAATTACTGTGAACAAAGTAAAAAAAATCAGACAAAAATATTTAATTTGACAGAACTCTAACAGGGACATAATGAAGGGAAACTGAAAAAGGATGCTGCAGTTCTACCTAAAATCAGCAATATATACTGAACTTCTAAAGCCTTCTCATAACTCCTTTGCCACTTAAAAACAACAGAGTAACTATATGCCTAAGGAGACCTAGATGGTTTCAGTCAGGCATGAAAATGGCATCACAGATATGGGGAGAGAAAGGAACAGTGACAGGCTACGGTTAATTTTTGTATGTCATTGTCTTTAGACATGGGCTTTTACTGTCTGGTAATTTCTCTCCTAGACAAGACTCATAATTCACCAAAAATGAATGTGGTCTCCATCTCAACTTGCCTCTTCTGCACAATTTTTTGGCCTACTATGTCTGTGGAAAACAAGATTATCTAGAAAAAATAAATTCTTTTCTGTTCGGATATTTCTGTTCACACATTTTTTTGTTCATTTTTCTTAGATGTTCAATTAGATGTTTAAAGATAGTTCAATGACAAGTATAGGAAACAGGGGAGAGATGGTTGTGTAATATCACAATCCAATTTTACATTTTCATTATTATTCATTTACTTGACCTGGTCATATTCAAAGAATAGCAAGTAGTTTAAGTGAGATATAGCATTATGAGAAAAAGATTTACACTTATGTTTCTCAGAAAGAGAGAAACAAATCTGTAAAATCTGCAAAGCAGCACCATACTGAAGATATGTTTAGCCAAGCACAAGACATTTAAAAAGTCCATATGTATGCATTGCCATCCCATTCCTCAGCACAGATGTTTTCAGAGAAAAAATACAGAATGACTTAACCGGGAATTCAACTAACCCCTTGACTCTCATCCAAAGCCTTTAGCAGGTGACTTGCTAAGCCTACTGTGGCTTAAATTAGTAGGTTGCAGCTGTAGATATGTGATGGAAGAGCTATATTTGAATGTGATATCAGATCACATTACTCCAGATGTGTTAACTAAAAAAAATAAGCAAATCATCAAGAAAGTCAAGCCTGTACTGGTTTGTTGCTGTGCATTCACTGCTTTTTTTTTTTTTTTTTAAATACTGTATGAAAAAAATATTCAAAGTACACAGTTTACTGACTTTCCCTGCAATTCCCTACTGTGAAATCTGCAACAGTAATTTTGCATTTGTAGGATCAAAATAGGGCAGTGACAGTAACTACATTACATCTTCTGAAGTTTATTATTCTGTCACAGTAGATAGTAAGATTGACCTGCTGCTCTCTGAACACTATTATGTCCAATTAGCTACTTATAATTTTTCCAGTGAGATACATAATATACATAAACTTCCTTTATTTTCTTTTATTGTAATGCTTGGGTAAGCCTAGAAGGTCTTCAGCAAGGAAAACTATGAGTGGAAGGTACTAGTCAAATTAATGTCTGGGCATGGTAGGACTGGAATTGTTAATGGTCAGTGTAAATTCTGAGCATCATCTCTAAAAATAACGCAAACTTCCAGAAGCAGTCTACCTGGATAAGGATGGGTTAGCAGCCTTTTGCATTCTGTGCTTTTTCAGAGACTGACTAAAATCTATCTTCATTTTAAATTTTCTGAAGTGTACTTACGCTGGTGAGAATGCACAGAGAGCTGCATGTCTATACTGTTCCCTTCTGTCCCTTATTGTGGAGCCAGTAGAACGTATGAGAAAGGATCTTCTTTAGGCCAATCTCTGCCTGTATATCTTGGTCTTCTGATCCAACTAGGACAGAACTAGGGTAAAAAGAAAAAAAAAAAGTCTTACTTGAAATAACATCCAAGGAACACTATTGGTAGCACTTCAATGTTTTTATTTATTTATTTATTATTTATATTTTTATGAGAATAGCAAGAAAAGAAACGACTGAAATAACAAATTGGTTCCATTCTCTACAGCTCAAGCTGTAATCTGCGATTTTTAAGGATAACGATCTAAAGCAACAGTTTCCTGCAACTTGTACCTAATTACAACAGTGTGTTCAAATGGGAGGAAATAAGACATGTGTTGGCTTTGCCCACAGAATCCTAGCATGAGGCCAAATAAAAGAGTGGGAGCTCTGTGATATATAGTGTATTTCAGCAAGACAAGCAAATGACAGTAGTTTTCCAGTTACTGTGCTGTGGAAGAAGGGATACAACAAGAATTGCTGAAACATTCAGCCAACTGAGTTGCTATAGGCAGACACAGGTTGTTGTGGGCTGGTTATGATTTCTGATACTTGTTTGAAGTAGCACAGAAGCAATGCAACAAATTCTAAAGCTGGATTTTAAATAGGATCATTTAATGTGCTTATATGATGTGGTGGGAAATAGAAGATATTATAATCCCTCTCTGGAACAGCAATGGTAGGGCAGGAAATTCAAAAAGCCTTGGATGCATTCAGCCATCTTGACTAAACCTGAAGAAAATCATCTTTCTAAATTTGTGATGACTTTGTGCATCTTAACAGTACAAGAACCCTAATACCTAAATCTTGCATTACAGTGTGATTCTGGCCCTGTTGCCTTTGAAGTCTTTGATATAACTCCCATGGAACACAGAAGCACAGGATTATGCACAATACAGAGAAACACTCTGAAGAGAAATGTTTTTGGAAATTGCAGATATTGAAAGCCTGAGATACACAGGCAAAACGAATGGTCTGTTTCCATGTAATTTGTCTCAGTACATATGAAGAAGTTTGCATTTGTGTTCTTTACACGGTGGAAACCTTTCAATGGCTCTCTGACAAACTAGGATGAAGAATATTCTATTTCACAAAAAACAAAGATTTTCCAGTCAACTATCAAGCTAGTGTTCCTGAAATTTCTCTTTCTTGTTATAATCCAAGAAGTCACTTATAACTGGCCAAGATCTTAGTTATGCTTTAGCTCTTAAGCCCTTCTTCTCTTCTGTACTTTTAGTCCAATATCATGACAATGGCTCTTTGCACCTTCCCAGAACTGATAGTGTACATATAAATGTCATCTTAACTACAAGAAGAAACTTGTAGAAAACCATTAGTTTTCTACTTTACATCGCATCTGTATCAACACAAAGCATAATTCATGAGTTGATGATGAATTCAGTGGCCACAGATTCTGATTTAAGGAACTTCAATGAATGGAATATAGAGTAAATAAAGGGTAAAGAATTAGGTTACAGAATGAATGAATTTTTGAGGTAAATTTGAAGACATTTTAATTGTAACAAAACACATCTAGGATGTTCACACTTCTTAATAGTTACCGCTCAGATATAATCTATAACAAACACTTTCATGAATAGCAATTTTGACTTTTTGACTTTTTTTGTCATAGAGGAAGAAACATAAGGAAAAAGTAATGAAAGACATGATGCGTATTGCTCTTACTGAGTGCTAAAGAGTATGTGTTATCATTTAATGTAATTTTTTTTAAAATAAATTACATGTGATTTTTTTTCTGTAAGTAGACTTGCAAGATGGAAGGAAAATAGCTGAAAATTGCACATTATTAATATGTTAATATTTCCTCCAAATAAGTAGAACAATCTAACACCCTCATAGATCTGTCACAGACTGCCAGAGTAGAGGGCTCAGGTTTGATATAAGGAAAGCTGTTCTAACTCTGCTTTTTACTGTGAACATAATTTGAACAAACTGGTTGTAAAGGCTGCACTTCTCTGGAAGTTTGTCAGAGCAGGTTTAGACAAACATCTCCCAAGGATGTTTTTGCACTCTTCTATTATTGCCTTGAGGAAAATCGGATGACAAATTAATTAATGACTATACAGACTGACTTCAAACGAGGAAAGGAGAAAAACAGTGAGGAAAAGGGAGGCTGAAGTATGCATTGGGGTTAAAAATTCAGTGTATTTTCCTGGTGGAATGTGTTCACTTTTATTTATTTATTTATTTTATTTTTTTTATGTTTAAAAGGTGAAGAATTCCCCATCTGTGTTAATAATAAAAAACACTCTGCAATTCTATATTGCCTTCATCTTACAATTTCAAAGAACTTTAATGAAATGCATCTCTGAATTTTCCCTCCAAGTAGGATTGAAGGGCTCCAAGTGCTTCCTTTTTTCTGTTAGTCTGGCTATCTGCTTTCAAATGTCAGCATTCCCCAGTGGAATGAGGAAACATGAGTAATCAATGAACAAATATCTTCCAAATTTACTACAGGAAATCATAGTTTTCACTAAGACAGTTTTCCCATCCCAGCAATTAATGCAAACACAGTGACCTACATACATTTAAAATGGGACTTTTTATAAAAACTACGTTAACCATTTGGATTGAAATCAACAGCTGACTTCAAAAGAAAAGAAATGACACAAACTTTTTTTTTTGTAATAAGGGAGTACTGCCATATTCTCTCATTACTATGGTAAATAGTCATATCGTGCACATTTTAACACATGACTACTTTGAAGTCTGGCTTCAAAGTGGATAAGTAAAGCTACATGCTTTTGCTGTAAACTTCAGAGTAGGGAGCTTTCTGCACTTCTGTCTATTCATCTGCTGGTCTCCTGAGCTATTTATCAGTCTTTTAGAATTCAAATATCCCTCACTAGCATGTCACTAATTCATATAATGCTGATATGTTTATTATTATTTTAAAAAATATGAAAATGCATGAATGATGAATACAGATGCAATACAGACAGATGGAAAAGATGCTAATAATAGATACCACTACAACAGACTTTGCTCATTAAGATGATTCCATGTGAGTATAACTGCAGCAAGTAAAATGCTGGGCTTGGGGATACTTGGGACACTTTGTTATTTTGAAAAACTTTCAGTTTGAGCTAGCAAGTATCATTAAAATACAATTTTTTTTTTTTTTTTTCTACAGAAAGGAATTCAAAGACTTTTTTTTTTTTTTTTAAACTTAAGTATACTTTGATTTCTTTCTCCTTCTTTCCTCTCCCATATGTCCATCCCTTCAAAAAGTAAAAAAGCTGACAAGATGGAAGAGCTGGTCTGAGAAATCTGCGAGCAGAAACAGTGCTAAGAGACTCCTCATGACCTAATAGGGGCAAGAATGGTAGATCTGAGTGGTTTGTAGAGAGATTTGAAGTGAGTCTTGAGATGGGAGACCAGTCCCTGCTGTCATCAGTCCCTCTTGGACCCCCAGGACTGCCCGGGGGAGCCTCTCCACTCCAGGAGTTCAGCCTGGGATAGAGATAGTTTGCGACCCCCTGAAGTCAGCTCTGTGGCTTGCTTCTATGATTCAGGTCTTCAGTTCAGAAGTGTTCTCGGAACAAGGAAATCTGCTTGGTAGACCTGATTTGAAGGTATTAACTCAGGGTGTCCCGGCAGCTTTCCAGGACAGTAGGCCAACATGCAAAAAAAGTCAATGCAAAATAAGTTTTGTTTGACCACTTTTCCCTAATTGCTGTATTGCTGGAAATACAATGTATGTCTCGAGTATATTGTATAACTGATAACTGTACCCCTGATCAGCCCTATCTATAATAACAATCACCTACATTGCTAGTACTGCACTGCTTATGGCCAACATACGTTAGCTTATCACTTTCTTTTGCTTTCAATATTTTTAATTATTCCTTCCTTCCCTCTGTTTCTATTATGCATCTTGCCTGTATCCCTCTGGCATTTTTTTGGCTGAGACTGAGCAAATTCAGCCTTTATTTGAAAACCGCTGATTTACTGATAGTACCAAAGTCAGCGTGCTTAGCTGAAACATGCAACTCTATCAGAAAACTCCACCCTATGAATCATTAATAAGACCTGTTGTAGTTTGCTTCTGAGAATGACAAGCATTCACATGTACTCTTTTAATTTTCTTGCTACGATGGCTGATGGAGAAATCCCTATCCAGGTCCCTTGACAGAGTTACTAGCTATCACTATTGCTAATAGTATTAGTACTGTTGTTCCTGTTTTTATTATTCAATAAAAGAAATTCATATGTGGTTTTGAGGCTAGGTATTCATATCAGATCTCTCTCATTGCCAGGAAATATAAAGAAGAAAGATCAGAAATCTTCAACTCATTGTATCAGGGTCACAAACTTATGCCACATAACCCAAGGAAACTTTATGTGCCAGAAAAGCCAGACTTGTCTCTCTTCTTTAACAAGAGGCAATTACATTGCTCTATTAGTGTATTATTTGTTTAACAAGAGATGATAACAAAGGTCCTGAACTCTAGTTTAGCCACTTGAAAAGCTGACATAAAGAATGGAGATGAGACGTATTTGATGAGATCAGTACTCCAGGACTCTCATTTATTTTTGTTTCTGAAATCTATTTAATGGAGAATTTGTCTGTGAAAGAAGAAAAATGGGCGCCTAAAATGACTGTACTAATTTTCTCTTTGAGGAATTGACTTGCTTAAGACTTATGCATCAGAATGTCATATATTAAAAAGGGCTCTGATGTTTTATACAACAAGGAAGTACCATTGTATGAATATATAAATAGCTCTTTTCTGCTTATAATACACAAAGGCAATGCATGGAGTCTGCCATGACGTTTTGCTCTGCTTTGAAGCTAGCTTTAGTGCACTGTTAACTGCCAGAAGACTGAAGAGACAGCCACACCCCTCACCTCCAAATTAAGCTCTACTCAGCTTCACTTTCAGCCTGCTCCAAATGTGGCACACACTAATAATGCAGGCCCTCTGCTCCCTCATGGAATGAGCATTGTTGCTAACAGCCTCTGATTGGGCTGCAGTAACGTGCACAGACAAACAGAGCGGACATAACAGATAAAGCACATGACAGACAAAATCAGATAAGAAAAATGAGAATTGTCTAGCTGAAAGTGGGGCAGTTGGCATATATGAAGGTAGAGACAGAGAACCTTGTTATAAAAGTGCAGAGCAGCAATGAAAACACCAGTTAGTCATAGAGAAAATTCAGTGGTTTTGATCATGCTGAGTCTGCGCACCACAAGTTCTCAGTGAAAGGCAACAAGCTATTTCTTCAGCATTTGACCCAATCATTATAATTTGTTCCTGCTGGTTCTGCAAGAATAGTGCTGAAGGAGTGGAATTGGGGGGAAAAAAAAAAAAAAAAAAAGGAAATCAACGTGTTCTTTAGACATGTCTCAGAGACGGTGCATTCTATTAAGTAAATAGCTAATTCTCTTTCTCTTGAAACCTGGTAATTCACTGAGGCTGCGAGCAAGGCTATCTCTTGTCCAGTTTTCTTATAAAGCTGAAAATAAAAGTCTTAGAGTACATAAGAAACAGAAGTTACAGCACTTCAATCACAACAGAAGTTTGCTGAAAAGAGTTAGACTGACCTCTGTAAAAGATGTATTATTCATTATTTTAAATATATGGAAAATTTATTCTCAGTAAGTGTAAATTATAAGAATATATATATAGGCCTAGGGAAAATTTTGTCTTGAGAAGTAGCACTGACTCAACTACCCTTGTAGCTGCTTCTTAAGTGCTCATACTAGGATGTCTATCTGATAAAAGATGCTAAGCTAGCCAGGTATGTTCAACTCAGCCAAGGGCATCATCGTTTCATTTCACTGGAAGGTGAGGAGAGTGACAGTGCTGGAAGGCGAGTGCATGCTGCTGTCAAACTTGAGCAGTTCCTCGTGGCATTGAGAGGCTCTGGAGGGCTGATCTAAACAGTTCAGGTTTTGATTAAAACCTAGATGGTTTCTGGATTTGTAAGGAAATTGCTTCTGCTTCAGTGTATTGCAGTGAGAGGACAATGACTGCAAAATACACTGAGAAGAGAGCAAATATTGAAAGCATTTATGAGAGCAAACTCTGCGGCATCTGCAAGCCCCAGTGACTGTCACTCTCCCTGATATCTATAGTGTGTGTAACTGGGCTGTTACTTCATATCCCTGCAGCTTACTTATCCAAATCAACCTGTCAAACAAAGAAAACAAGTCCCCCTCCAATTAACTCAGAACAAATGTTTTAATTCCACAGGAAGAGCTGGATATTCTGTTCATATAGATTGGGATGTAGAATGTTGGAGGAAAAGGCTGCAAAAACAGCAGAAAGGATACTTTTGCCAAGTTAGACATTTGTGGGAGGACTCTACACTTTTCATCTCCACACACTGAATATATGTTTCACACATTTTAGCTACAAAGAACAAAATTTAAAACATTACACGAGATATTAAGCTTGCTGTTTAGCATAAGTAGGCAGCATGCTGTGTCAGTTAAGGCCACCCGCTTAATATATGAAACTCTTAGTGCTCCCACTTGTCTTGCATAATGTAAAAATATCTTTAAAAAAGAATTTGGATTATTGGCATAGGCATGGTTTGGAGACCAATAGAAGACAAGAAAACCCCAAAATGCCTCATAGTATTTCAGTGTGCATTATTAAAGAGTACCACGTTGGTTTAGAATAAATCACAAAATACAAGAAAGTCACAAAAAGTGTCATGAAGCAATGACACTGATGTGGTTTTTGTGAAAGGGAATTTGATTTTCACCACATACATAGACAGCTGCAAGTGAGCAGGGTGCTTTTTATCTACCTCCAGTGAAAGAACCAAAGCGCTCAATGAAAATGATTGCAGACAAGATTTAAAATAAACAAAAGACAGTACTTTTAGCACACTTAATTAAGCTGAGGAATTTGTTTCCACAGGGCTGTGTTGATGTCCGAAGCATACATAGATTGGAAAGTCAATTAAAGTTAGGAAAAATAAAAGAGGGATCAGGGTTGTTAGTTGCAAGTAGACCACCTGTGACTCAGTAGGTCTTGAAGGTGCACAGTAGAGGATGTTTCAGGAAGGTTCTTTGCTCTTCTTTAGTGTGTCTGCTAATGACAACTACCAGAAACAGCACACTTGGTTGACTGGACTTTCTCAGCTGTTTGCTGTTTTCATCTGCAAGAGTCTGACTTATGCTATATATGTGATAGATGGCCTTTATCCTGTTGGGGTTGAGCAGTAGTAACTTGATCTTAACATTTTAAATTTCCTTATAAGTAATTTAGGTAATAAAATGTAAGTGTAGTAGTAATATAATTGACTGAATTTTAATCCATCATAACATTAAACAAGTAAATATAATCACTGAAAATGATGGATATGCCTCCATATTTTTCACCAGTTGTCACTGAGTATACTAAGTCTTCAGGAAGTTAATCTTAAGGTTCCAATGGGTAACATGTGGAACTTTAGCTAAGTGATTTTATTGACATTAAATTGTTCTTGTGTAGGGTATGAGGAAAACTCATGCCTTTTGAGTGGAAAGACTTACTTTCTATGTTTACATTAAATTATAGAATCTAATTTTTGCAATGAAACACTGAAGAAAATTAAAGGAAATTAGACTCCTGAGCTCGGAACAAGAGAACTATTTTGTCTTCAGAGAAGCTGGAGGAGTGTATATCGCACAAAACTGAGATGCAGAATTCTGAGTTGTCATTTTAAAAACAGTTTTATCCTTTTTGTTCTTTTGAATGTCATTCAGTTCCCAAAGCAAGGTACATGTGGCTTATTGCATCTTGGAACAAGTTCCTAGAAAACAGGTCTTCATATAACATGAAGGATCTGGCTATTCAATATACAACCATATGAAGAGAGACAAGGGAATGCTTTCCAGAGTTTGTTTGGCATTGTGTTCAGTCATGGTATCTCTGGCTGGAGTTCACTACAAGATCATGTTTTTCTGTATAACTAACTTCATCTTCAGGCTTCTGCATGGAACACAACCTACACAAAGTGTAAATGTCATTGCTCAGGCTCAGTGCTGCTTTAATTTGAAGAAAACTTACTCATCAGGAGAACACTTCCCTCTTGGAACAGTTAGTATCTCACCTTTCTTCCATAGTCTGTGATGGAAGAAGTCTCACATTTGAGAAAGATGTGATTTGTTTGCAATGTGGCTGAAGCAGTCACTGACTGAGAGTTTTACAACACGCATCCAAAACAGACATTCTTAACTACATAGAGCTGAAAAAAAATTAAAAGATGATGATGAGGATGGTAATTTAGAGAACTACAGTGGCTTCAGTTAAATGGGTATTTTGAGCCTAATGTTTTTGAGTATATTTTCTATGACTTAGTCTTCTTGATCACATAATGGGCAAAACATCTTCCAAGATAAAGGAAAGCGTGATAATGTTACAGTAGAAAATTAGGAGCAAATGTTAAAGGAAATGAAAGCCTTTGCAGTTTTAAGATTTATTTTGAATGCAATTTCTTTTTGGTCCCAATACATTTTTGTTTTCTACTTCCTGACCATTTTTTTAGGCAACAGGGTTATTCATGAGATGGAAACAAACAGTATGGTAAGAAGCTACTTTATTTGCATCCAGAGAACTGATTACCTTACCTTAACCTGCTGTTCTTTTCTTTCTATCATAAAATTAACATTCCTTCATGCTTTACTATGAACTTCTAAACAAACATTGAAAAATGAACATTGTTTATTGATTATTATTCAAAGCTACATTTTTATTTATTATTTTATTTAGTAACTGTGTCAGTTCACATGAAATACAAACTGTTATCATACAGAAAGATAAGAGGCAGTATAACAGTTTAGTGCAGTAAAATTTGGGAAAACATTAGCGCAACATAAAACACTGTATTGTTATTTGGTGGCTGTTCAGGTGTGTCTTGCATGATCTCAGTTTATTTTACATAGTATTATTTATTTCTCTCTTGGACTAAATATCCTTAGTGGATTTCCAGCACATGATCTAAAACTGAAAGACAATGAAGACTGAGATATTTTCAAACTTCCAGCAGTGATTTTTCTTTTTCTTTTTTTTTTTTTCAATTAAGGATTTAGCAGATAAAGAAAAAAATATATATATTGCTACTTAGCAGGTTTTTTATTATGATTCAGGGGCTTTCATCTTGCAAATTCAATCAATGCTATGTGTTACAAGGGTTTATCTTTCTCAAACCATGAGAAATGCAAATTCTGTAAAGAAAGAGTAATAAAATAAAAATCAAAATATTTTCCATTGCTGTGACTTACGTTGCTGACTGTCAGCATTTTTTCTGGCATATCAACTGCCATGCAATCTTCTTCATGTCCCTTTGGCAAATGAGTCCTCCAGTTAAAGTTATAGTACAAGAGAAATTACAGAAAAGAAGAAAGAGGATGAGTGTTGTGGAGGAAGGTAGATTCTATATCAATAAATTGCAGGACGTGAAATGAATTGATTTCACTTCTTTAAAAAGTTACAGTAAAGAAGAACAAATGATTAACATGATCTTTTAAAACTCAGATATGAATACACTGGTGTATATTCTCATTTAATACTCTTTGTCTCTCATCACTTCCAGGGAACAGAAATCTATTCAATTTTGCACACTAGTCCTTTACTTTAAACGTGCCACGTGACATTGCATGGCTCTGGGCAGCCTGGTCTAGTGGTTGGCAACCCTGAGATTAAAACTAGGTGATCTTTCAGGTCCTTTTCAACACAGGCCATTCTATGATTCTGTGATGATTCTATGATTACAGTGCCTTTTAGGGCTGGGAGCACTAGCTTTTTTTGAGACTTAAACTTTTATTTTCCCCTCTCTTAAGATTTTTATTATTCTTAAAAGAAGATAAATCTCACTTTAGACTTATTTTCTATTTCTAAATGTTAACATAAGTCTGGAGAACTCCTAAAAAAATTACATTTCTGAAACTATTACTAGCAATGTAAAATGTTAACATTTAGCATGCAGTGAAGTATTGATTACTTGTCTGAAGAAGCAGCCCAAAGTTCATTACATTTAAAATAATTCTTTTTTGATTCCTGACACCGAAGAGAAGATGGAGCAGATTTCAAGTACTTCTGCTAATGACTGCAAAATACACCGCTTTTCATACCTTTCTGCATATGGCATGGTAATCTTTTGTCTGTAACACTTTAAATTGCAAAATACCATTTCAGAGGAAAGAGTGATGAAAGCAGTTATAAAACAGTATTTACTGACTCGGAAAGATCAAACGTTTTAGAATCCTGCTTTTTTTTTTTTTTTTTTTTCTCTGCAGCATAACAGTTTGGAAGAGATTAATGTGATAACTATGGTATATTTTCAGGGGGTTTTTGGCAAGAAAGTATTGAAGCTGGTTAATTTTAACATTTCTGCTGTTAAAAGAGAAAAAAAAAAATCAAAATTCAGATTTTGTGTCAATCAGTAGCAGCTTCTTAATTTGGATGCAGTTCACCTTGTCCAAGTTGAAGGCAATCATTAGGTTTCTGGAAATCTCTATCTGTTGCTGTATGTGGGAAATATGTATGCGAAATATGTCTTTAAATACCTAAAATGAATTGCAGTGGGTGATACATGTATCTTTTTCCAGTGCTATTTCAGAAGATGTACATTAAAGGAGTCAAATGGGTTAATTATAAGAAACTCCATGCAGCGGTTCCATTGCCATTTCCCCCACACTTATCTAAATCAATTTATCAGATAAATCAAGGAAGCCTGCCTTTGAAAAACATTGCCTCTATCATAGTAGAACCTCCCTTTTACTTTAATTTTTGTTACATCCATCTATCCTCTCTCTAGAGAACTAAAACCACTGGTTAATGTTGCTGAAATCAAGTGATTTGCAACTTTGTCACAGAATCAAAAATGACCATCAAAAACCAATGAAATGGCTACTTGGGATACTCAGGTGGAGAGAGTCACTGGAAAATGACTACTAGCAAGTTCTGTTGGGGCCACCTCCTGTGGATAATGAGGACACATGTCTCTTACTAAGATTATAGCTACTGTATTTTCACAATAGTTCTTTTTCATTTCACCACAGTCAAGTATTCAGAAATCATATCAGGATTAACAATTTTAGACTAGAATTGACTTCTTTTTGTTTTCTGCTGGGAGATTGTGTCCACTTGTGTCTGATGTTCTGTTTACTAGTACTTGCGTATCAGCTATAATGCTAGGACAAATTCTAAAATCACTGAAGTATACTGAAAGATTTGCATCAGTGGGGACTGTAATAGGTATCTACTCTAAAGTTTGAAAGCTGATTGCACTGAGATTAAAAGTGTGGGTAATTTGAAGGGGCTCAGGCAGAAGACTATCCGCAAAATAATCATGACTAGTTATGGTACTGGATATATTTGGATTCTTCTGGATATGGTCATTTTCTTTTCTTGGTTTGTTTTGGGCTTTTTTCTGCATTTGTTTTTGTTGTTGTTTTTTAAATAAAAGTTTTTACAGGAAGCAACACAATCAGTAGAAGAAGAATAGATATTCCCTTATTTAACATTGAAAATCTAAGGTTCTGTGTAAAGCTAGATTGTGTTTGAAAAGATATTCTTCAATCATACTTGGGTAATTTGTGAACTAGGTCTAGGAAATCTCATTTTACAATTTAGATGCGAAGTCCTGAAAAAGAATGACTTTTCAAAATTTAAATAATAATTTCCATTAATCAAATTCTCCTTTTTCATATAAGTAATAAATGAGAGCACAGTCTGCAAAATACTGAATTTATCATTTGACAGTTTTGTTTCTACCAGCATTAGTTTTGTCTCCACTATTAATTAGCATTTCTCTATCATTTTTTTGTCATGTCAGGTCAAAATTTGATCTGTAAAGATGTAGTTGTAGTGGAGTTTAATCTCCATGCTTGTTTTAACCACTTCTTAGTCTCAAGGAATGGAATTTTGCCTTGGTCCAAATTTTCCAAATAGAATGAAACTGAAATTAAACTAAGCCCACTTCTCATTAAATTAAGTTATGAGATGAAACATCTGATATCTACTGGAAGAACAGCACTGCTGTAAAATATAAGAAATTATTTCCAAAAGAACTTACCCACGTGTTTTTGTTTTGTTTTGTTTTGTTTTGTTTTGTTTTCCTTCTAAATTAGCTTATCTGGATGTCTGAGAATAAACCTAAGAAAATGATTTTTTAAAAATATTATTTTAACTGAATACTATTTGAACTGAATATTTGGTGATTAAACATGAAATGATATTCAGGAAAAAATAAGGCTATGTAATTCTGTTGTAAACATAGAAACGATTTTGACAAAAACTGTAAATCAAAGCCTGTGATTTCCTACTTTTTTGGCTATGAATTATAATGTCATGTGAATGACATGATAAATATGAGATGGTGATTTTTTATTTATTTATTTAATTCTTGAGTGGGTGGAAGTAGAAGAGTCTATACTGCCACAAGTTTATGTATCATTTCCCAATTTAAGAGGCCCTTCATTTTCATCGAATTCATGTTTTCAACTATTCCTAGTTATGATTTTGCCATTTAAATCTTGGGAACTTCTGAATTCCATGTCACTGCTCATTATTACAGTGCTGGTGAATAAACAAGCATGCACTGTTTCTTACTCCTTCTTCTATCATTCACTCACTACCTTTGATTATGTTTCATTCTTTCATGTTTCAGTCATCCAAAAGGGGTAGATGTAGTCTTTTACTGAGCAGTAGTAGAATGGCTGGTACAGAGCATGATTTATAGAACTTAATTAACAGAATTAAAGAAAGGAAATATAACTGATGCCAATCAACACAGGTTCAGAAAAAATGAATCATGTCAAACTAACAATATCTTTTTTGATGAGATTAAATATTTGACTGATAAAGATAGCAGTGTTCATGTAATATGATTAGACTTCTACTTTCACATCACATGCCCTTTGATTAAAGAACTTGAACAATATGCTATCAACACATTAAGTGGATTAAAAACTGTTAATTAAGAGATCTCTATATAAAATTGCAAATGACTAATCATAAGTAAGTGGATGTTTCTGAAAAAAACCTCACAGAATTTGATTCTTTTTCCTGGGCTATTTTGATAATTATCTAGAAAGCACACAATTATCTTTAGTAAATTCTGCACATTATTCAAACCTGGAAGAAAAGTAAATGATCATAAAGACAGATTGCCTGTCAGTTGATGCCAGGCAATCCAGACTGATCAACTGCTCCACCCTGGACCAGAAAAGAAGTGCATTTTACTTTTGACAAAATCATGTCCCTAGAGAAAAGGACGATGTATAATAATGGAAGAGTCCTGGAAGAGCTATTCTAAAAGAACTCAGGCCTCATGATGGAATAGAATTTCTGCCTGTGGATGTGGAAAAATTCCTAGACTTCAAACTAAGTTTTCCCACTGACAAAAGCCTATCTGAAATTCTCTCTTGCCCTTGTTCAACACCTGACCTGTGCTCATAAATAATTTGGTCCAATTGGCACAGGCCAAAAACATCCAAAGAGATGGCTGGTGGAGATGAGTGATCAATCATCTGCTAAGACTTCCAGGCTCTAGGTAGTGAGTAAATGGGTTAAGATCATTTCACATGAAAATGAGAGACTGTTTTATGGCTGACACTAATGTTGTTGATTCAGGAATAGTATGTATAGAATGGGTGTTGAAGAATGTTGATAAATACAAAATGGTTTAGGAAAACATACAGTAATGATTAAAGGACTTAATAACAAAAGAATCTAGAAATAGATTCTGAGAACAAGTGAAGAAATTATTGTTTCTTAGTAAAATACATTAAAGGAGTCACTTAATTATATACTGCTTATTTATACATGAAAAAATGTATTGATAGAGTGTTCAGTTAGGGAACAAGGGGATAACAGTGAAGTTAATGGAAGCAGAACCTACGCAAATGAAAATGAATGAAAAGGGGGAGGGGAGTGATAGTGAGCTTTCCCATGATAAGTGTGGGATGGTATAGCTAGGTAAAAGGGATAGGGTGTAAGTGGGAGCCCTCAACCTGCTGCCCACATGCTGACCACTAAGGACAATGAGCCAGGGACCACTGACGCAACAGGAGAAGGCAACAGGGAAACTGAAGGAAAATGGTACAAAGGAATTAAGGAGTTATTTTCCAAGAAGACAACAAGGCCTGCTGTCCAGCTTAAGTGTCACATCATGAATGTCACTGCAGGATACGGTGCTTCAGTTTCTCAATTCATCTCCCGAATACTATAAGGTCAGGTGATTCTTCATACAACATGGCCATCTGCTCAAAAAGTTAATCAAACTGGGTGCACTTGTACCCACAAAATCCCTCTCTGCCCAAAGGGCCTTGTGGGACTTCCAGATTCTGGAGTTCCCCACAACTGAAGATACAGGCAAATCTGTCACTCCCTGGGAGGACTCTTTGGGTACATGTATCAGCCCGCAAAGATTGTGACCCCTGGGTGTGGGTTTCCACTGCAGCCCAACAATTGAGGTGGTTGGTCACAATGTTTTTTTTCAGTAGAGTGCATCTCCCTGCTACTCTCAGAAATCTCAGCAGAGAGTTAATACTGAAGGTATATGGTCTGAATATGATTTTTAGGGCAGTGTGGATTAATTTTGAGCTGGGTAAGGAGCTGGCTGGAAGGCTGGGCTCAGAGAGTGGTGGTAAATGGAGTCAAATCCAGTTGGAGACCAGTCATGAGTGGTGTTCCCCAGGGGTCGGTGCTGGGGCCTATCCTCTTCAACATCTTTATTGATGACTTGGATGAGGGCATTGAGTGCGCCCTCAGTAAGTTCGCGGATGACACCAAATTGGCAGGGAGTGTCGATCTGCCTGAGGGTAGCGAGGCCCTGCAGAGGGATTTGGATAGGCTGATGAGCTGGGTCGAAGCCAATGGGATGAGGTTCAACAGGACCAAATGCTGGGTCCTGCACTTTGGCCACAACAACCCCGGGCAGCGCTATAGGCTTGGGGCGGAGTGGCTGGAGGACTGTGTTGAGGAAACAGACCTGGGGGTACTGATTGATGCTCGGCTGAACATGAGCCGACAGTGTGCCCAGGTGGCCAAGAAGGCCAACGGCATCCTGGCTTGCATCAAAAACAGTGTTACTAGCAGGAACAGGGAGGTAATTGTCCCCCTGTACTCGGCATTGGTGCGGCCGCACCTCGAGTACTGTGTTCGGTTTTGGGCCCCTCAGTGCAAGAAAGACATTGAGGCCCTGGAACGTGTTCAGAGGAGGGCTACGAAGCTGGTGAGGGGTCTGGAGCACAGGCCTTATGAGGAGTGGTTGAGGGAGCTGGGATTGTTCAGCCTGGGGAAGAGGAGGCTCAGGGGAGACCTTATAGCTCTCTATAACTTCCTGAAAGGAGGTTGTGGTGAGCTGGGGGTTGGCCTCTTCTCTCGTGTAATCAGTGATAGAACTAGAGGGAATGGTTTCAAGCTGCGCCAGGGGAGGTTCAGGCTGGACATTAGGAAGTATTACTATTCGGAAAGGGTAGTCAGACATTGGAATGCACTGCCCAGGGAGGTGGTGGAGTCATCGACCATGGGAGTGTTCAAGAAACGTTTGGATGTTGCCTTGAGGGGTATGATTTAGCTGGGAAGTATTGGTAATGGTTGGACTGGATGATCTTCTAGGTCTTTTCCAACCTTGATAATTCTGTGATTCTGTGTGATTCTGTAAATGTACAATATATTTGTAGCTGAAATATCTTGATTCTTTTTATAATCTCTAAGCAAACCATAAACAAATTATTACAATTTTCATCACTAGTTAGACAAAAAATCTAAAATCTTTTTACTACAGTTGTGCCTAGAATATTTTAATCTGATTTATGGAAGAAGTTTCCAGGAACTAATGTGATACAGTTGTCTCTCAGTTTTGATTAATGTCCATTTCTAGATGTATTTAGCAAGATACTACGTAATACTGACAGACTTCCTTACAATTGAATTATAGGAGTTCAGACTTCTAAAATGTATTCAAGTATTTAGTATAAATACAGTACAACTATTTCTAGTAAAATATAGAAAAAATAGTTAAAATGGAAAGAAAAAAAAAAGAAGAAAAAGTGTCTAGCTCTAGAGAGATAAGGACTAAGGCAAATATAGAAATCAGCTTGGATCACACAGGTAAAAATAATTCAAATTTTACATGAACTTAAAAACTTGTCTGTCTTCCTGATAGCTAAGCAGGAGTTATAATCATTTATACATTCCAAAATTATTTATTAAGTTTTATTACTGCATACATCAAGACAGCATACAGTACGAAGAACTCAAAAGAGGAACAGAGGAAAATCTTTAAATATGAGGCCAAAATTTTAAGTCATATCTTAGCTGGAATGGCTAGTAAGAGAAAATAAAGCATTCAGAAAAAAACTGAAATAGGAAAGAAGTGCACAGTTTCTCTGTAGTTGTCTCAGTTGATTCTTGTCTGGAAATGACAGCAATTATTAATAGTTATTAATAGTAATGAGGTACAGCAATCAGATGGTGTAGGCAACTCCATTCCTTCATTCTTATGATGTTGCTATACAGGTGGGGCAGATTTACTACTGTCCTATCTCTGCTATTCACTTACTTAGCCTTTCGTTATTACTGGCAGTGTGATGTGCAGGGTCCAAGTGTCCAGCCCTCATACTCTTTCCATTCACATCTAGATTACTGGTAGCTGAATAGAAACCTCAAGTTATAACTGTCTCAATATCTGTTCCATTTGGGTCTTGAATTTATATGGGGGTCAGTTTTCAGTGACTGACTTGTAACTCTCTTGAATTACAGTTTACACAGAATGAAAGCTGAAGACATAAACTGAATGAAGCACTGGTTGCTCTAAGAGGGTCCTCAACTGAATGGTCAGACTCATGCTAATAAAGCCTTTAATCCTCCACTGAGGACTCATGCAAAGTATTTATTGGTAATATGGTCATTACAGGCAAACTCTAGAGCAGAGAGGGCCTGGGCATCATTTTGTAGATTGCTAATTGGGCAAACTAGCAGCACAGGAGGGATGATCCTGACAAAGAATGCAAATGGCTAATCTCCAACTTCCAGACACTGCTTAATGCACAGTTAGAGATGTGGTTTCAGGGGACCAGAGTGCTAGGACACTGCTGTAAAACAGTTTGAATGTAGAAAAAAGATCACAAACATATAAGAACAAATTCATTTCCAAACTACTTCAGAAGTTTTAAGTCGTCATTCAAGCAGCAGCAGTATTAATTAAGAAAATAAGTTTGTCTGTCTAATATTCCTAATGGATGTTTCTGTGTAAAGGCCCACAGATGGCTCCAGCAATGAGGAGGAGGAAAAGGAAAACACATTCTATAAATGTCAGAGAAGAATGAAAGCCAGCTAAATAAACTAAACAAGGTGCTGACTATTGACACTTTCCTGTAGCAGGAAGCTAAAACCCTACTTTGCAATAAGATTATAATGGTCTTTGTTGTTGTTATTGTTGATCGCCATTAGAAGAAAGCCTTGCCAAGTAAGAAAGAAAAATCACTGTGAAGAGTGCAAATTACACAAAATGTATTCCAGTATTTTACTGACCAGACTGCTCTGCTGTTGGCAGAGCATATAAAAATAACTATTTGTGTAATTTACAACAGGATGTTTTTGGGAAAGTGGAATTTATGGGCTTCATTGAGGCACAGTCCTAAAGTCATGATAACTGGTTAACAACCTCCATTATTCCTTCTATCAAGCAGCATTCTGTAAATGGTTGTTGCAAGTTCTGCTATTTGTTTACAACTTATTCATTGTGACTGGGCCGACAAAAAGAAAGACACAGAGAACAATTTGTCTTTGTTATGCCAGTAGAGGACAGTAGAGCAGGGGATTTGAAAGAATTTTGCTTCACCTGGTTATTGCAAAGGGTGGTGCAATTCAGAATCCACCAAAATACCACAACAGGACTCCAAATCTGGAAGGGGTACTCAGAGGTCTTTCAGATATTAGCTCTGCATTCCTCTTGTGACATTGCAGGATCACACTGTTTCAACACATTATCATACCCGAAACGACTGAACATACTGCAAGTGACTGCAGGTGACACATCCATACTGTCTGAATGTGAAACGTTTACAGAAACTGTATATTGGGTGTGCACTTTGGGAGTACTTTCTTATTTGGCTTCCTAAAGCCATAAAGAGATCTTCAAATAATTGGTTACTTAGCTGCTTCCAATTACCTAAATGATTTTGTTATATTGCCTTAAGTGCCACACCAGTTATTATTAGAAATTAGAGATTTCCCAAATTGCAAATGGATTACTTAAAATTCTGGTAAAAACAAACAGCTTCTGATAAATCTTCATTTGCAGTCACTTAAGAAAAGGAAGAACAAAAAATGCATATTCATTGCTTCTGGGACTATCTCACACTTCATTTGTCTTACAGGAACTATATCATTTTCAGTGTTCATCCCTAAGAATCTATTGTGAACTGAGTGAACTAGAAAGTCTCTTTCATTTCTTTCACCATAGTCTGAACTTTCACCAAACTACAGATAATCTGTAGAATTGCTGAAACATTGACTTCCTTTATAAGGCAAGAAAGAAGCCAGAATTTAAAGCATATATTTCAGTATTACATTTTATCTCCAGGTTTCTCATAAGGGCCACACTTCTATAGTCATATTTATGAGCTTGTGACAAGGCCACAGCTATGTCCTTCATGTTCAAGATAAGAGACAATTTTGGATGTATCCTTCATCTTTTGCACAACTTCTATTCTTCAGGAACAGTCCCATCCTCTGTCTTATTAAACTACAGAACAAGCAGCAGCTTTGTCTACCTGCCACTTAAATGTTTTGTTTTGGTTGTTGTTTTTTTTCACTTTGTTGAAATTTTCAGCACTTTTTCCAAAGCCTTTGACATTTGGCAGGCTCTTAAGAAACAAAAGCAAACTTGAAAATCATTTTTGTTTTCTGTATGTGAAAGCCGCATCTGGTTTTGTTCAAGTGTAAATATCATCAAGCTTCCTCCTTACTCTGACATTCCTAATATGTTGTATTTCGCTGAAGTTTTATGTCGCAGTCAAATTTACACTAACTCAGGCAAACCAGGATTCCTGTAAAAATGGGCTATTGTTTGTCCTAGTGTTCTCCTAGCGTGAACTTTTTCGTGATGATATTAGGCTTTTTTTTTCTCTCTCATATTACTAATTAAAATTTCACTTTCAGTTAAGCTGAAATATTGAAACACAGATCTATTATTTCTGATACAAAAGGCCAACCAAGGGTCACATTATTATTCATGCTATTAGCATGATTTCATCCTCATTGATATTTTAACAGAGAATAACTTAATGTTATCTCAGGAGGCTTGAGGGACCTTAACCTGTCCTTTGAGCAGCTTGAATTTGAGTAACATCTCATGGGCTTTGCCAGGTCTTAATGCATTTACAGTTTTGGAGTCAAGCCAATAATACACAAAATTACTCTGTAGAATTTCTGGAATTTATATGAATAGTATGGTCCCCAGTTTCCATGTGATCAGTATCAAAGGCTAATGTACACTTTCTAGACATAAATGCCATAAGACAAAAAAACAAACAAACAAACAAGAAAAAAGCCACCAAAAAACAAGAAGCAGGCATTACAAAAACAAAATGCATATTATTTCAAGGGAACAATGCTAAATGGAACAAGCGGAAAGTATCATATTGTCAAGGAGAAAGTAGAAATGGCAAGATTAGTAGAATATGGTATTTACTTAAATTACTTAAGTAGAATGTTTTTTTGTTGTTTTGTTTTGTTTTTTATTTTTGTTTGTTTGGTTGTCTGCTTTCCCTAGTAGTCTTTTACATAGAATTATAAAACAGTGGGTTTTGCATTAATAGAGAAAATAGAGTGAAAAGCTCATAAATTACGTAAAGTATTTGTTGTGTAATTTTATGGAGCCCACTAATTTTTGATGTCCAATTCAATCAGCATTGGTAACTTTATCTATAATTATACACAGAGATAACTAAGATTCTTCTTTACATTTTCTGCTATTACATCTGTCACATCTTTTTCCAATATTCAGTGACTACATTTTGACTACTGCACTCTTTCTGAATAGTGTGAATCTGTTCTATGAAAAGCAAGTGTTTATTTCAGAATAAGAAAAACAATGAGGCAAGACAGAACAACTCTGAAATTTGTACTAAGTTGGAATACAGTGTCTTCTTTGCCTGCTTCTGAACAGAAATACTAAAAGGCAACTACTCTGATAATAGAAAATAAATCTGTTTTTAATGGTGTAGTACTAGAATTAGAATGCATGATTTCTCCACACACTGAGTTCTGTATACATTCTATTAGACATATTATATTATGGCATTCTCTCCAATCCTGATTTTTGTCCTCATTTGCACATTTCATATCTACTGAAATCAGTGAAGTTGGGGAAATTGCATCTGTACTTGGAAAATATCACTATTAGGTAGCATTGTTGTATGTCATTACAAAATGTACACTCGGCTTGAGTTCTCTTTATCCGGGGGAATTCAGAGCAGAAGCAAACTTCCAGAATGAGGCACAGACTCTGAAATGACAGTTCCTGGAAGAGTAATCTAAGGCAGATTGGATTCCGTGTGGAAATGACAAGTTTCTTATGGTGTTACTCACTGTACCTCATGGTACTTCAGATTATCCAATTGCTCTGCGTCACTGCATACAGCCAGGTTGATGAGTCCAGCTGAGAAATGTGAGTGATGATTTTCTTCCAGAAAGCATTGTCTTAGCAGTAGAGAGATAGAAAATACCTTTTCTATCCATACTTGCCAGGAAGGAGCTATTGTGGAAAGGTACAAGATGAGTCAGTCTTATGTCACAGAAAAAGAAGAATCTTATCAGGCTGAAACTGCTGCTATTGACCATTGTTTTAGGTTTTATTACTTTCTGCATCATTGTGAGGGATATTTGCACTGACTTTAGCTGTGCTGAGCCATTGTGTTCTTCCTTTCAATTAGGCATTTCAAAACACCCTATGACATTAAGGAAGTCCTTCCCGAGTATCTCATGTACAAATACTGCTTATGTTGTTTATTTCACAGGTGAGGGAGAGCTTCTAACTGTGGTTTCCTTCACTCAGAAGTACTGAAAACCGTGAATAGAAGACGACAGATATACAAACATTCCTTTCTGAAGATTGATATTTTAAGTTATGTACAGTTAACATTGGCAGAAACTTAACCACCTTACAGAAATAGTTACTCAAAAGACGTTCAACGTGAGTGGTCAACTCAGCCACTCATTCATGGAATAGCACCCAGAAATTCTGATTTGCTGTGAACCCCTTCTGATCACTAAATATCAGGCACCAATAAAGTGTTCCCTCTGTAAGCTTCTGATATAGCATCTTTTCCAGCATATCCATTTGTAGTAAGTGAATTGCTTTGCCAGAACCTCTCCTTTTCTGAAAGCACTGAATATCTCCTTTTGAAATGTGTTTCATCCTTAAATATGCCAGGAGTGCATGCATGGCATTCTTCCAGGTGAGATTCACTATTATGTTTGGAAGTTTCTTCTCATGAGATTCAGTTTGATTCCTGGAGAGAAGATAGTTACGCTGTTTTTTAAAGGTTCATTTCAGCCGAGTATTATCTGCTCTTGAACATCATTCAGAATTTTTAACCTTTTCTATGAGGTGCTGAGGCAGTTAAAAATATCAATGATAACATTAATGATTTTTATTTTTACACCTCATTTATAAATACATTCAAGTCACACTGAATAATGTTTGGCAATCAGTTTTAAGTGCATTATTTGTTTAGGTTTTTTTCTTTGTTTGTTTTTTCCCAGCTTATCCTTCTTCCTTCTATTCTTTACTGAGTGCAGAGTACCCATTTGTAAACTATAATTATTCTGAGCACAACCCCATAAGATATAGGCTGACTTATAATTATGAATATGTTGATTTGTTCAGACTTGAACTGCTTCCCTTAAGAAAAGAAACAAGCATACAAATCAACAATCAAAAATCCCAGTAAGATTCTCGCTCAGTCATCCATACATCCACAATAAAGTGAGCATTTAAGAATCACTTATATCATTCCTTTTATTTAGCAATCAAAGAATGTGATATATGGCCCAATTTCTATTAAAAAAACAAGAGGATACTTTTTATGTATGTGTATATCATTAAGTGAATTTTTCAGAGATGTCTGTTACCACTGACATTGTACTTGATAGTCAAAATAAATAAATAATAAATTAAAAATAAAAATAAATCTTTGTAGATTGTAAATGACAGCAGAAAGGAAAACAAACACTACTCTGAATAGATACTTCTTTTCTTGGAGATAAGCTTTGGAATCATGCTGAAGCTAATCCTGTAATTTTCAGGACAGTGTAATATATGCTCAATTAGAATTGCTGTTTTTGATCCACAGTTAAAACTAAGAAAACTAAGATAAGAATATCTCAGTGATATTCTAAGTAGTGTTTAGGTGACATGAGCCTTTGTCTGTGACCAAGTAGATTAACTTTTACTACTGCTTCCTGAATGGCGTTTTTGAAAGCTTGGAAAGGAAAGCTCATTGATAACACTTGGACAGAATTTATACATTTAAATTCAGGAAAGCAGTCTGGAAAAATCCAACATAATGTGGGATACTGTAAACACCTGACATGTGAAGCAAAAGCCGTTCATGATGGAATATTCTCAGTGGACCAGTAGGAAGCCTATTGCTGTTGAACTGACCTGGCTCATTATTTCTCATCTAAGATCCTTTTAAATTCAAAAAATCACTGAAAATCTCTGTGCATTGAAAATCCAGACGTTCAAACAGTCTTCAGATAACAATTAGACTGTTTCAAGTTCAGCTATATACGTATCTGAAGACGAATTTTCCCAAAATGGTGAGAGTAAGTGAGTAAGCGCTAAGAAAATGATAGCTCAGTTATTGCCTCTCCTTAGTTCAACTGAGGTTTTGATTAAAGATTTCAACGTCAGCTATAGATTATCCTGCATGACTAATATGCACTAGCTCATCCATTAAATTTATGCCATGAGGCACCAATGAATGTATACAGAAAACTATAAAAAGTGTATATGAAATGAAACTTAATTCCATACTAGACGACAACAAGGTTAAAATGCAGACATAACTAAGGATGAAGTAATGTACTAGTTGTCACAAACACCTGATCTTCCAGTATCCACTGCTTTTTGGTTTAGGGAGTCTTTGCAACATGGTCGTTTCAGAATGTAGAAATATATGCTGAAATGCCACTTACAAGGTATTGTCCTTCTTGGGATTGAAGAAGGTATTTTGAGAGTTTGTATCTCTCAAAAGTTGAACTATAATGTAAAATATGGTGTAATGCCACCATTTCCAAATCTGTGAAAAAGCTATTCCATAAGGCAGTTCATGCCCTGAATCTCAATTCAAGAATGCATTTGTAGAAGACACTTCTACTCATGGTAGATAAAGTTCTAGATAGCTATATTGTTTCTTCCTTTGTCATTTCCATTTCCTGTATATTAGCATTTATGAAAGTCAGTCTAGTTATTTCCTAGCTATTGATTATCCTTTTACACAAATACAATGTGTTTTGAATTTAGATCTAAACTAGGACTTGTAGGTTTCAATTAGGAATTAGTGGTGGTAGATGTGAATTTTAGGCTGAATCTTGCAGGAACTATGTCCTTCTGCGGTCATTTGCAAGATCTGGCTTACATCCTCTCAAAGGGGATGCAGGTGGCTTCCTCACATGATATGCTTCAATCCTTTGATAAAGACTTCCCTAGACACTCCCAAGCAAGTGATTGTCTAAATAACTCTGGCCTTGGTCTGACTTTGAATGTGATAGGATCTTAAGCATCGTTGTCACTATTACAGCTAATCATGTATGTGGAAGTCTCTTTCACTTGCCTGTATCTTCACTGGATGCTTGCTGAGTGTTTCCTGAAAAATTACACTTAATTTCTAAAAATTATATTGATATACTGCTAGTTGGAGGACAACAGAGGGCATAGAATCAGAGTTCATATTCAGACACAGCATTGCATAAATTCTGAGTGTCGGTTTATTTTATTATTACAGCATGAAAGGAGCAACAAATTTACAAATGTGTAAACAAGTTTCACATAGGAGTAGGAAGTGACCTGTAGGGAACATTTTGCTGACATGACCAGACAGATTTCAATTTTTTGAGATAGCTTTGCTATTTCTGCACATGATTGCATTGCTTGGAACAGATATGTCCTGTAGAAACAAACAGAGTGGAAATGAAAGCCCAGACCAAACAAAATATTGAAGCACCTATTTACTGGAAAATGATTTTAGAAATGTGAACTTACTGATATCTGAAGGAGAAAAATGCCTTAAGATCTTAAGATGAAAAAAAAAAGTCAAAAAGACAAAAAAGATATTTCCCTTCAATGTATTCTATGCCTTTCTTTTGCAAAAGGATCTTATAGTGATAAAACCCTTTTTTAAAATCTTTTCTATTTTTTTCTTTTTTTTTTTCTTTTTTTTTTCCCACTATTGCTTTATTTGATACCAATAAAAATGCAAAATTGGAAGTCATGTAGTTGTATCATTATTCCTTGGTATTCCAGGAAAACATACCCAGAGTTCATGTCAGTGGATGTTATGTTTTCTCTTTATTCTTAGGATAGTGAATCAATTCTTTGCTCTTATCTATCTGCTCATGGTCAGCTAGAGGAAGCTGAGTATTTACAGTTGGTACCAGCTCAATGTCTATTACAGCTAACTGCTTTTTGGCTCATCCTGTGATCCCTCTTCATGAGATTTTATTTTCTCAATAATGGGCTTCACAAACAGGTCTTGCAGTATTCAGATTTTTCTCCCTAGTCTGTCAGAACTGCAGAGAAGATCAGATCTTTGACTGGGAAAAAAACAAACAAACAAACAAAAAAACCAACCCTGAAATAAATCAAATTGTTTGCACAAGTTGGGTTACACAGAGAAGAAAACTAGGTAGAATCACTGCTTGCTTTCTGAGTATTATTCTTCACTGCAAGAAGAAGGAATACACAGAAAGCTTTCCAGAAAGGTGGAAAAAATCTCTGAAATTCACCGTTGTCACTCATATAATTGTTTTCTTATGTGGTTCTCGCATCAATAATTGGTATGATATTATTGTGCTATATTTAAACCATGCAAACACTTCTGGTCCAAATCATTTTAATAATGCTTATGCTATTAAAATATGAAATATTATTTTCTGAGAGCCATGGAAACTTTCACCTGAATATTTGTGTAAAACATGATTGGACCAGATTTACACTCATTTTGAGGATATTAGTGTTGTGTCATTTGGAAACTACTACATAATACCTTCTAATTTTTGTTTACAGCATTTGACTATTCACTATACTACACATCATTATCAGGATAATGTTGACAGATGTCAGCATTTCATAGTGAAGTCATTCCTCTAAGTATTAAATGTTGCTAATCTTACTAAAGATATCTCATGAATGAGATTAGTAAGTGTCTGGATTAGCAGCAGTAACAGAAGGATATATGAAAAAGTAACAAAGACCAATAAGATGATAATAGAACATTTGGTAGATCTGACAGTACTGCTCATGGAGGAAAGAAAGCGCTAAAATAATGATTAGTATTTTCAGATTTATGTCAGGAAAACGTTTGGGAAATTTGATCCATGTTAACAGAAAGAAGAAACACTCTTAAATTCTTCCATGAAAACCTTTGACCAACACCATGATATTTTACTGTCAAAAAGAAAAGACCTGTTTTCAGTTTTGCAAATCCATAATTATTTCTTTTGGCACTGGCTGGATTTGGCAATACTGAAATACCACAAAAAAGGCAATAATCCATGTAATATTCAAAGGAAAAAAAAATGGCCAGGGATTTCTAGGAGAAATTATTCTTTTACTAAGAATAAGATCCATGTAAAAAATACATGTTGCAAACCTTTGAAAAGATTTTCTTCATGATTCATTTCTCTTTGTTTCTCCATTTCCCATTAATATTTCTGGTACAAATTCAGCATAAGAAAGCTTTCACAAGGCTCATCATTTTGAGGTCACAAATGTTTTCATGAAATTTATTCAGGGATAGTCAGACAGTTTAATGCACTTTAAATTCTAGGATTACAAGGACAAATACTAAGATTTTCAAGGAAATGCAGAAAAGCTGTCTGAAAAATTATACAAAGTGACACTACTATATCAGATGGTTCTCTTGTCCAAATGGTAAAAATCATGCATATGTTATGAATACTGTCGTGTTTTGTATTACTGATGTTACCATGTGAGATTACTAATTTGCTGTCACGTTGAGTGCAACAAAATTTGCTGTGTAGCTCATCTCATCCCTCCAACCCTTCTGAATGCAAACGGAATACAGGGAAAGAAAGAGCATGTTGGTGATTCATTGAATCATATCTGAAATAATAACTCGGAGGGGAAAAAAATGGAGAAGTAGGTTAATTTTAAAGTTTTGTGTGGAATAAATAAAAGCAAAAATATATGGAACATGAAAATATTAACATTCTAAAAATGAGAATATTAATAAAAAGAAACTGGACTATTTGGTAACAAACAGCACAGTAGATCACCAGTAAAAATTAGCATAATTGGTAGCTGGCATGTTCAATTTGTCAAAGTTGAAGTAGGCATGAGGGACTTTTATAGTCAGGAATGGGGTTCAGTTCTTAGTCCCCTGAATGTGATCAATGACTCTTTCAACAGTACTGACCAGAGATAATCACAAAGGAAGGCTTTAGAGTTATTTTTTAGCTGCTCAAATAAAATGAAAGGGCTGCATATTAATTAACCATGTCCTTTCATTAGTTTTGTGTCATTTGTTTCATTAGTTATCTGCTGTTTTACACCAGTGTCAATGACACAAAACTAATTTCTAGCTAAACTGTACTTGTGAATTGCCACCCCATTACAGGAATAATTCTATTGTGCTCATTTGTATTTGGAATGAATGGTTACATCAAAGCTATTGGCTCTAACCACTTCATCTCACACCTCCTGTGTGAGAAATGAAACTTATACTGTGAGGATTAGATGGTGTCTGATTTGGATTTTGCAAATCAAAGAATAGGTACTCAAGTTCTTTTGTTGCTCTGGCTTTAAGTGCCTTTCTGAATGTATCCCAGATATGTGATGTATGCGGGTATGCTTCAGTTTTCTTCCAGAGTATCTCTGTATTGCCATTGTATGTGTGAAAACTTGGGAATCCAAGTCATTAAAACAAACAAACAAACAAACAACCCACCAAACCAAACCAACCAACCAACCAAACAAAAAAAACCACAACCCTAGAATCTTCCATTTACAGGCATGATATTAAAAAAAGTGAATACATTATCCTGCAAATCTTCATGTGAAGCCTCAGCTACTAAGTTAATGAGTGTACGGATGTTTGCCTCCTACTCCTCTATGAAGGAGAAGCATTCCTTTTGATTAAATTCCCTTCTGTAGGCTACTGCAGTTTAATTCTCTTTTAGAGGAATTCTGATCCCCCTGAATTTGATGTGAATTGTTTTTCCCTAAGGGGACATGACAAGTTCACAATATGGTATAACTTGTTACAGAATGAGACCCTGATCCTTAATGTTACTTAAAATGCTTTCTTAACACCAGGTCTTTGAAAAAATGAGATAAAGGAAGAGCAAAAATAATACTCCATATTTCAAGAAAAACTTTTTTAGAGTAAAAGTGATGGGAAAGAAATTCAATTCCAACAAAATCAGAACTTAATCCATAACACTGCAAAAATTCACTTTTAGAAACTAGGTCTAGAATGGATTCATACCAATTAAGCAAGCATCACAAAATCTAGCCTGACTCCTCCAACAGACACTGAATGGCCAGAATCACTTTGTCTTATTTTCCCTCACAATACATAATAATGTATTTAGAAAATGTAGTTTGCTATAGTTTGGTAGGAGAAAGAGAACATTGTATTATTTATTTTAGCTCTTCACTTTTACTGACATTTGATTAAACAATATTTTGAAAGAGTTGAAAGACTCTGTGCTCTCAAAATATCACACACACAGAATCACACACAGAATTATCAAGGTTGGAAAAGATCATCTAGGTTAGAAGATCATCTAGTCCGACCATTACCAATACTTCCCAGCTAAATCATATCCCTCAACGCAACATCCAAACTCTTCATCCTTTAGATTTAAACAAAAAATAGAGATTTTTTTTCTGTGCTTCCAGAATTGCTATGCTTTGGGTAGCTACTCTTAAAAAAAGCCCAGTACTTTTCCAGTCTAAAGCAAACTGACAGAGCAAATGACAATGTTTTAAAAGGAGAATGCTACTTTATTGTGAAATGCCTAGCACAAAGTGACATGTTGTGACATATTGAAAGATGTCTAGCAGGCACATTTTTAATCAGCTTGTTGGTAACCTCTGACCACTGCCATAAGTGGCCTGCAGGTAAGAAAATTCCAAAGCCCACAATTGTGCTCAGCATGAAGCTACATTGCACTCTGTAACTAACTGATCTGTTGATATAGTGCATTATGATGTTCTGTGTCAGGGGTTCAGACCTGTGTAAGGAAGGGCAATTTTTTTCCTTTCCCCATGTTTCTAAGGGTAAGACGCTCTTCTTACACAGTTCAGTTACTCTCTGTGCCTCAGATATAGTTCCTTTTCACTGTATAAATCTTAAAAGAAAAATTATGAAACGTCATAAACACAGTCATCCAGTCATTCACATGCAATTATGGATTTATGAATACCATATTATGACAGAATGGCTGAATTTGAAAGGGGTCTTTGGAGGTCAACTGATCCAACTTCTCTGCTTCAAGCAGCACCTCCTAGCTCAGGTTGTCCATATTTATTTAATTTTCAGTAAGTTACTTATGTTTCATCCATGTTAAGATGTTATACTTTCAAATTGTATGAGAAATAATCAGTTAAGATCAAGGACTTCAGTGGCATTAAAAATGGCAACAGGCTCTTGTAGTCAGGTTTCCGATCACTTTTTTTTCTTTTTTTCCTCAGCAATCCAAGAACATGAAGCTAAACAATAAATCAAATCTAAGGATACATTTGAAGATTTCACATGATGCTGCCACATACAGGCAGTGATAAGGACTACAAGAACTCTTCTAAGTGAGATATTTTTGTTTAATGCTTAACATTCTTAATGTTGGATGTCACTGGATGAAAAATAAATCTGCAGTTTAGCTTCATTCAGTTCAGTGAAGTTAAATCGGGTGATACATTTGCTCTGCTTTCTTGAGACACTGCTGTGCTTGATGTACTTTGCTTTGTGTATGACAGAGAGAAGCCTGATGGTATGTGGATGATGAAGTTTAATACTGTTATCAGAAGGTACTTTAATGACTATAATAATTCCCAGATCCTGAGCTTGTCAAGTTAACTACTTTGCTTTCCTTTAATTATAACTAATGATCATTCTAGAGACAGACAGGGAAAACTAAGCTACAGGAGAAGAAATATGGCTTAGGAAAATGGACTTCATATGACCTTACACAGCTATAAACAATTTAAAAAACACAATCATTTTGTTTGATTAGATATTTCACACTCATTCTATTCCAGTGTGAGCTACTTTCTCATCATGCCATTAATCATGCCACTTAAGTGAACATTAATCTAATGTCACTTCATTATGAAAAATGCTGGGAGAGACAAATTTGTCTCAATGATCAGACCAATAACCTTCCTCTTTTCTGTGAGAGCAATAATTAAAAAGATATCTTTTGTACATTTTATAATACATTTCAGATCACAACAATTAAGGAGTCAGAGCATCAGACCTTCCGAAATAAGAAAATGAACCTTTTTCAGCAGCAGCCTGCCTTTGTTACAAAATGAAAGAGCAATATGCATGCCTCAGAGAATCCTCCTGACTCGCAGAGGACAATTACTGTAGTTTGTTTGAAGTCATTTCACGGGAATCACAAAAAAAAAAAAAAGTTAATTATCATGAAAACACCTGGTCTTGTGCATTTACGTTTGCGTGAAATAATAAAAAAAATAACAGTGCAATTATTCAGAATCAGCTTGGATATCAGGGTTTTATAGAGCTCCACATTTTTGTTTTGTTTTCTTTATTTTTTGGTTTGTTTTGACTGTCTACACAAAAAAGACTTACCTATAACAAGTCTAAGCCACTGCTTCGTTTCAGCAACAGTGCATCAAATGCTTCAACATAACCAGCATTTAATAAAAGAACAAACGCTTTCCGAATTTTGGTTTAATGTGCAAATGTTGTGTCATTTTGCTCAATAAAAAACTGTTGCTGCTCATGCAGTTGAGACAGGAAATGTCTTTTTAAATAACACCATGGATCACAAATGATCTTCTATTTGTAGGTTTAAATTGAATTTCGATATCCAATGAAAAGATTATTTAAATGAATGATTTCAAGGTTCTTATTTCTAGTGTAACTTTAGAAAAACCTCGTACTGCAGTTCAGGAAGTATTAATTGACTCCAAAAACATTTGCAGTTATCTTCGATCTTAGTCATTGAGAAACCATTCGAGAAGCTCAAAATATGTTGGTGGTTTGTTTTTTTTTATTGTTGTTGGTTTGTTTTGTTTTGTTTTGTTTTGTTTTGTTTTAAATAAATGAATTGCTGAAGAGGTAAAACAAACCAGGTTAATGTCATCCTCTGCTTTTGTCATAAACTTAGACTAGAGAAATACTAGTTGTGACTCTCCCCCCAGTTTCATCTGTCATTCTCATGTTTAACAAATTGAACCATGATATTATTCTTCATAGAGAAATATTATTATGCTCTTCATAGTATGGCTTGGAATAACTCCTTGAAATCATTTCGCTTTCTTACTAAAAACATATACTACACCTGACCATGATATGACAAAAACAGAAAAATAAGAGAAGGGTCTGACTCCTCTAGACCACACTGCCATCAGCAAGGTGTAAAAACCACCAAGCAATAGCATTTACCTCTACAAACAGTGTGAGCAGCAAAGTCACACAGACTTTCTGTTGTCTTCAGTCTGGACAGGTGAGCAAAATATTAAATTCACAAACAAGCAAAAAAAAGGAATCCAGTTTTATGAAGATTAGTTAACATCATAAAATTCATTTGGTTTATATAGAACACCAAATTAGAGGATATGTACTGTCTGAATTCATGTATGTACCCATGTACAAAAGTATTGTACATGTATGAAAGTGAAAATCTGTATGGTGTACAAGTTTCATAATGAAATATCTTCAAACATGCCATAATTTGCTGGAAATGTATGTGATACCTTTATCTGCACTGTATTTGTTTACATTCTGCTACTTCACTCTATAGAAAAATAATGCAGCATTAAAACTCATGTTTATGTTACTACTAGAAAAACTGCACATGTGTACATGTAAATTTTTCTGTGAATACATACATGTGCAGGTGTAATAATAACAATTTATGCATGTATATGTGAAAAAGACTCTCTTGTATGCATATTATATAATGAAAGTCTTTATATTCTATCAATCAGACTGTCTACATTGAATTGAATTTCCTGTCGTGGTTGCTATCACTACTTCCTATGAAATTCACAGCAAACACTGTCAGTAACTTATATAAAAAAAAGGATTCATGTTTTCAGAGTTTATTTGGAAACAGAACTGGACCCTAGACATAAAACATTAGATAAACATAAATGTTTGTAAGTAAACTAGGAAGTACCACAACTCCTTGTTACAGCTGCCTGTATGAGTAAATCAGAATTAAACACCTTGGTCTCTCTGTGTTTACATAATAAACATCTTTTTTCATTTCTTCCTCATGCTCACCAAAGTCATGTAAGATCAGTTCAGAAATCAGATCAGATCAGGGGAAAAAAAAAAAAAAAAAAAAGTAATTAAAATGGACTCTCAGGATTCATTTATTAATGGAAAGGGACACTTTTTCCTTTGTCTTTGGAGACAATTTTCAAGACAGTAATGAAAGGTACAAGTACGGTAATGAAAAGTATTTTACTTTGATGCAAATGGGATTAAATACAGACAAGAACAATACATTGTTCAAGAATAACTACATGCATCAGTACAGATTTGGGACTGACATGCTTGAAAGGAGTTCTGCAGTGAAGAACCTGGGTACCCTCGTGGCCAGCATGTTGGCCATGAGCTAGCTGTGTGCCCCTGTGCCCAAGAAGGCCAATGGTACCCTGGGGTGCATTACAAAGAATGTGGACAGCAAGTCAAGTAAGATAATCCTCATCTGCTCTTCCCTGATGAGGCCACATTCAGAATACTGCTTCCAGTTCTGGGATCCTCAATTCCAGAAAGACAGGGATCTCCTAGAAGGCATCCAGCAAAGGGCCACAAAGATGATAAAAAGCCTGGAGCATCTCCCGTATGAGGAAAGGCTGAGTAACCTGTGTCTGTTCAGCCTGGTGAAAATAAAACTGAGGGGGGAATTTTATAAATGCTTATAAATAACTAAAGTGTGGTAGCCAAGTTGATGGGAGTGGACTCTTTTTGATAACATGCAGCAATAGAACAAGGGGCAATGGCATGAAGTGGAACACAGAAAGCTCCATACAAACATGAGAAAGAACTACGTTACTTTGGGGGTGACAGAGCACTGGAAGAAGATGCACAGAGGTTACGGAGTTTCCTTCTCTGGAGATATTCAAAACCCACCCGTGTGTTTTCTGTGTAATCTTCTGTAGGGAACATGCATTAGCAGCAAGTTTGGACTAGATGAACTCCAGGGGTTCATCATCAGGGTGTTCTCTGATTCTTTAATAGCACAAGCATGTTTTACTCAGCTCTCAGTGTGAGACTAAAAATCTGAGTGCACCAAATACGAAAACCTGTCAAAGCCTCACAAGCAGAACAAATAAACTTTATCAAAATCTTTTGATGAGACTGATACCAAGTGAAATAATGTATAGTTGTTGGGTGTTACAGTACACAGCCATGAGTAAATGTTACTGTTTTTAATGATGTATACACTTAGGTAGTGTAATCACTTTGTCTGAGACCACACTGCTGTTAAACAGAATCTCTTGTATTAGTCTTTAAGAGTGGATACTGCTTTCGCTAAGACCAGCATTATAAAGCACTGTATGACACAGAAAAACAAGAGCTCTGTAAACAAACTACTACATTGCTAGTCATCACAGCTTGCAACTTCATATAAATATATATATATATCTATATATTTTCCTGTCTGTGATCTCATATGAAGTGATGTAAGGGATAATTTTTAGGATATATACTTCTATTGTTGTTTTTTTGGTGTTTTTTGTTGTTGTTGTTGTTTGTTTTTTGTTTTTTCCCCATGTTCCATTTAGCCTAATTTTAATTATATATGTTGCTCTGAAAGTAATGCATCTGATTTATTTCCGTGGAAACTACATCAGTTACAAAGGACAGAATGGTATGTGATAGAGCAAATTCTTAGCTACAGAACACTCTTTTTCAACAGAGTCACCATCATTAGCTATACATTTTTGCCAGCGATGAGCAAGAGCCGGATGCTACACTTGTAAAAATGACTTGTATTACACACTGATGTCGTCACTGCTGAAATACACCACCCACAGCCTCACTGTGCTCACATCCAATATTTGGACTCCATAAACATTCAGTAAGAATTGATGAATGTCAGTGGGAGACATTTTTTCTGCATGGTGGAATTCAGTTCCACACCTTTGCTTCATTAGCACTCCCATGTAAGATGTCAATTTGTCAGACTGCCCCTTTGCTGCCATGGCAACAAAATGTAACAGAATATTGGTGGGAAGGTTCAGCTTCTACTGCTATACCACCATCATCTGTCTCTGATGTTGCAGGCTAACATAATAAAATAGGAGGCATTACTTTTGGAGAAGACCTTGTCGTTTTGTTTCTGTATGGAAAAAAAGGTTTTTTTCACTATTCACCTATAATCTGACTCTTCGGTGCCTGCATTTTTGAACTGATGAAGCAGTTTCATGAAAACTGTGCTGGTTCATAAATCAAAGGTCACTATGGCTGACTGTGTTCCATTCACACAACATTCACAGCAAACACTTGTTAACCTCAGAAACAACAAAAGTGAGAATGAGAAATTATGAGGCAGTGGATTGTGACATTTTATTTACTATTTTTATTTTATAAGACAATTACAAGGGAATGCATAAATAGGAACAGATTTTTGGGTTATTCCCAAAGCTATTGCAATGCCTCTGCTCTGCAAAGGCATGGACATAGAAATGATCTGGAAATGTCAATATGCAGATAAATATATCTCAAAGTGTTGAACATTTTGATGTGATTTTCATCTTTGTTGCTTTTGGAACCAGCAAATGTTCTGAAGTTGCTGGAAAGCATACAATGAATGTTTGGCTGTGTCTTGGTCTGAAGTTACTTCACCCTTCCATGTGTTTCTGTTTGTAACAATTCCAGAGCTTATTCTAATATCACTGATTGGAAGACTGTTTAGCATCTACTATGATTAGTTAGATATAAAGACGCAGCTTAAGGCTATTAATGAATTTATAAATGCTGTATAACCATGTTTACTTCTCTCAGTTAAATATTATGCAGGGTTTTGTTGAGCTTTAAGCATATATTCCTGTATAAATTCTGCTATCTATCTCCTCAGTATTTCACTGAGTTATTGCTAAGGCAATCCTAGGTTTTGGGTTTATCATCATCAATTTAGATCCCTTAGAAATAAAACAATAAGCAAATACAAAACACATATACACAGAAACCAACACCTTTCCGTTAAGAATTCCAGAATAAATAAATAAATAAATCCACCTGTTTAAACAGGGTCTTTTATTTCAGACAATAACCAAGAATGCATCTATATGGGAAGCATTTTCTTGATAACTGAAGTCTGCCGTTTGTTTCCTATAACGTTTGCCTTCGATTTCCATAGGCGTAAATCAGGAAACAGTGTTGAAAGGCAAGTGAAGCTGATGCCAGTGAATAGGAGGTAATGGCTGCCGTACTTGCTCAGCACGGGTCTAGCACAGCGTTCAGTTTCAGTTCAATTCACGGGTGACAGATATTTTGACTAGGTCTATTTCTTTAACAGATATTCACTTCACTAACTGTATTTACTGAAGCAATTTTGACCACACTGCTGAACATGTTTAAAATATTTCATGGCTTTCTATTCGTTGAATTTTTTGTTTTGACCAAGGGTAATTGCTATTTCTGCAAATGTCAGAAAGCATCATGTTTTTGCTAAAGTGTAAGAAACACTGTCAACTTAAGGGCACATGTTCTATGAGGGACAGGTGTTTTTATTTTTGTTTGTTTTGGTTTTGTTTTGTTTTTTTGTTTTTAAGAATAAGAAAAAGAAAGAATGTATAAATTATTTACCTCAAACTGGTAGAGTAAAAACATTTTTGAAAGAAAATATTACTTTAGAGAGAATGTGATTGAAAATACTTAGTAAAATGACTTCAGCTGTTAAGTTATTCAGAAAGTCTTATTCTTTCCTTCTTCAAATCTGCTGAAATATTACTTAAGCTCAAACTACTCCAGTCTGCTATACATTTATACTGCATATGATAAATGTAATATACTTAGGTTTGCTTCAGTTGCCCATCTGCTGCTGGTTAGTGACATTTCAGATACTTTTCTCTGGCGTCTAAAGCTATTACAGAAAGCACAGATCTCCCCTAAGCTGTAAGTACCACTGCAAGTGGATATCTTAGATGTAATTAGGTACTGAATTGGGTACCTAATTACAAAAAAAATTGTAACTGCCCTGATATTTGAAGTGACGCTTAGCTCTGTAAATTCAGACACTAGCTCCTAAATGTAAACTAGAAGTCTAGTGCAGACATCTAATCAATGCAATCAATAGAAACTTTTGAGACTCTTTCACTTAACTGAAACGCTGGCGCTTAATGTTCAACCATCCCAATAGCCCTCTAGACCCATGTGTCAGATGGATCTCCACTGACTGCAGGGCTCACAGCAAGGCAACAATTAAACTTAGAAGAGAATGAATTCCCATTCTTGTTTACAGTCATTCTCTCTGTAGGAGCGTCAATGACCAGATACTGAAAAACTCACTTACAAAGTGCCTGTTTTGGGCACCTGACCCCCAGGGTGCAGTAAAGAAGGGTGTTTGGTTATCCTGTACAGTTAATAAACAGTTGGCTTTTCAGTCAGGGTTCCAGCTACTTGGCCCACGTGACAAACTTGGTAGACACAGTGGGTGACTTCTGGAAGAAAATTCTGCCTCCTTCTTGTTTGTAGGCACAGCTATCTGTATAGCAACCAGGGTTCAGTGCTTCCTTCAGCCAACGGTGCCTGCTTACACACTGGAGATGTAGCTGCACTTCTTTTTTTATATCATGGAAGAGGTCAGTTCAATGTTTCTATGGAGTTTTATGCAGTTTCAAACTTTTCTATTGATGTAATCAATGGACCAGGTTGAAAAGTATTCAGAGTGACAGCAAACTTCTACTGAAGAAGGTTTGCAAGAGTTTTTAAGGCTTTGTATTAAGAAGATAAACCACAGAAATGAAGTTTTTGTTTTGCTTTGTTTTCTTCGGGTGTGGCACCAGAATGTTTTACTTCCACAGATTTGCTGCCATGTTATCAGAGTGCTTGTGTTTTATATGTGTATAATTGATATTTTTCAAATAAATATTTTTATTAGGCCTTTTCTCCCATCCCTTACTAATCAGTTAAAAACTCTTTCGCTTTTATATTTTGTAATTAATAATTTCTGTTTCTCATAGGTATACTGTGTTTCAGTGTTTGAACAAGTTCTTGTTAACAAGTTCTACATTTATTAGAGGACTACAATTAGCACAAACCTATGCAGTCACAGTTAACTGCCTTAGATCATCTGTAGTGCTATTATTTCTTGTTCTAATGATTTCATTGCCACACCTGTTGATGATGCTTTGTTTGACTTACCCAGTATTTCTCTTGAACTCCAGAGAGGCACTAAGTACAATATATGGAAAGCCAATGATGAGAGCAAAGATGAAAGCAAACTCAAGTTTCACAGTTAGGAGACAGGCCCCCTAATGCTGTTTCAGTGTCAAGACTTTATTTTGCACTCAGCCTTGACTCTCCTAAATCTGGTTGTAAAAAGCCAGAGGGAGTATGATGAGTGCTGGTGGCTTATTTACAGTGCAGTAGACAGATACTCAAATTAGATCAAAACTTGAGAGCTTAAAAAAATATGCTGTATAGCACCAGTTCTGATACCAACCCTGAAGGTATGCCACCCGTCACTGGTCTTCAACTGAACACTGAGCCAATTACAGCAACTCTTTGAGTGTAATCATTCAGTCAATTCTTTATCCAATAAGTAATATACCTGCCAATCATTAAAATTGTCTTGGACACAATTTTGTCTTTTGGATGTTTAAATCTAAGGTGAGTCTCAACATGTTGCTCTCACAGTGGAATACGACCAATTTATAGTTAGTTTTTGCACTTATGTCACAGATGAATGGATCTAAAGAAGATATAACTTATATAAAAAAGCTCACCTAAAATCCTATTTTTATATTGCAAAATATTTGGAATGCAATTTTGGAACCAGCCCATTCTGTGACTTTTTCTCCAAAGAAAACAACAAAAAGGTTGGGGACACGCTGGGGTGGTCGTGAGCAGGATGCGGGATTCAGGAATTAAACTTTTACTGTAAAATATGAAAAATTGTTCTAACAGTTTTTATACATTAATCAGTTAGAGTTGCAAAAAGATATTCATTATTATGGAAGTTCATGGATTGTATCTAAGTTTGTTAATCTGAAGTCGTTTGCAGAAACGCCAGGGTACATACAAAGATACCTACATTCTCTACTGCGTAGCCACCGAGCAATTAAAATGATGACTACATTTTATTTCTATCCTAGGACTCTGGATACAGTCATTGCATGCCTAATTTGAATATGGAATGGCCAAGGACATTCCCAGTGAAGGACTCGAGCTGACAGGGAACAGATTTAGGACAGCTGACTTAAACTGGCCAAAGAGATATTCCATACCATATGACATCAAGTGGGAGGAGTTTTGAAAGGGTCGGGAGTTAATCTGTTCAGCTGTTCATGGGCATTGAATGGGGAGTAGTGAGTAACTGCTTATGCATCACTTGTTCTACACATTTATATATACAGATAGTCACAACTATTATCCTTTTCCTTATCTTGGTAAATAATTTTATCTCATCCCACAAGTTCTACTTTTTTTTTCCCCCCCAATTCTCTCCCCCATCCCACTGGGAAGGGGGGAAGTGAATAAACTGCGTGGTGCTGAACAACCTGCTAGGTTAAGCCACAACAGACATACTTTTTTTTTTTCTACCACTATCATGTGAAGATTTTACAATAATTCTATTTATCTCCCTCCATGAGTTTGAGGGAAACCTTTCCATTGACTTTCAAGTTTATGGAATTATTAAGCTTCCTATCTGAGGGAATGTGCCCATGAAAGATGATCTAGAAAAGTTTGCCAGTTCTCATTTCCATAATGCATCTTTGGGGGTTATAAATGCAGGTGTATGATGTTTCACAGCTTATTCTACCTATTTCATGGCTTATTAGTGCATCTCAGATGCATTTTACCAAGGAGAGGAGGATCAATAATTCCATTTTACATATCAAGAGGCTGGTATAAGGAGAGCTGAAGTGAATTGTTCAAGGTCAGCTGGAGTTTAGTGGCTGGTAGGGAGGAGAGTGCAGGTCTTCTGATATCCCATGTGGTTTCAGCAGACATTTGGGGATGTTGCCTCTCAGCTGGGAGGATGAAAGAGTGCTGTCTTCTGATCTCTACTGTCTCAACTCTATGTAAATGTAAGTCTGCGTATATGCCAGGCACACACATGTACTCATATATGCTGAGAATTTGATATGTGATTTTATTCTTACAGAAACTATTTTCTGAAATCTTGGAATTTTCTCCCCATCCAACTTATACTCTGCTCCAACACACTGAAAATGTCTTGACAGTATTTCATCTCATTCATGTGTTATCATTACTACTGTCAGGTGATTTTAGATAATAAATGCAGTGTTTTACCATCTAAAAACATTTTCTTTTTGCACTGACACAGACTCGTCAATAAAACCCCACGGCATGTTAACTTCCCATCTCTCAGATGTGGCACACTGACATTTACAATGCAGAGAAAGGTAACAAAGTGTGAAACAGATCATAAATCATTTAAAGAGAGTTAAAAAGAGACTTAAAACAAAAGCCTCCAAGAAAGGGAGGAAAAAAAAAAAAAAAAGAGGAAAAATGAAACGGGCACCAAAAATTATTTTATCCAAGAATGAAACAATGACCTTTTCACCTATCATCATTCACATTGTTTTGCCTTTCTCAGCCTCTGGAGTCTAGAACAAATCAGTCACTGTACAGAACACTGCATGAGGAATGAACCTTTTCTTGTATTATTACCCAGGGCATGATACCCCTGAGAGGAATGACAGAAACAAGTAAGAGCAGCATGAAGGGGAAAGCAATAGGCACTACAGATCTGGGATAATAAAAGCAAGCAGCAAATAAAATAAACTCAGAAATAGTCTTCAATTCAAAGTTCACAAGTCGGGCAAGTGCACTTTATTGGAAACTTTTACATTTCAAAACATGTTTTATGGTCTTTTTACTCACCCATTTAAATATGAGCTTTGCAGATGCCTGGAAATGTATTAAGGGAAGGTGCACACTTCATCATAGCCTGAAAATGTGAACGCACAAACAGTACTCTTCACAAAGGCACAGAACAGAAGGTTGGATGTCTATATGATCCACTTTAAATCATGATGTTTTACAGGCAAGCTCTGTTTTCAATTAAGTGGAGCTAAAAGGGTGATACAGAAAAAACAAAATCAAAAGTTTGATGTCTGAGTCAAATTCCTCAGCACCCTACCCCAGAAAAAATATTTTGCACCACACAACTAAGTGAAAGCATTTTAAGGTGAAGTATATATAATATTAATTAATGACTTTGGGCAGCCTGTTAGAACCATTTTTGTAGACACAAGAAGAAAACTAGGAACTAAAGCAAAGAAAATGTTGTGAGGCCGCCAATAATTCAGCCATGTTTATACACATGCCAGGTAATTTTAACTGAGAACAATAACATGCATTTCTACAAAGGTTTTTGTTATCAAGTACTTTGCAGACATAGTACATAAGCTAGCTTACCGAATTCTGAAACACTAGCACTGGTCTGAAATGTAATTATTGTCAAAAAACACAGAACAAAAATGTGTGGCAGTTTTTGGCAGTAAGAGAATAATAGTACATCCAATTAACACTGTATAAGGTATTTTAGGTAGACAGACTGACATTAGTAAATTAGAACTTGAAAATGATTTCACATTTAACCATTAGCTTTGCTGAGCACATTAAGGAAAAGAAAAAGAAAAGCATTACTTGGTGTGAAATGGACTCAGGCTTGACTTGTGACTTCTGATTGGAAATGAGATAAGCCACAGCAGTATGTAACATAAGCAGTGACTTAAATTTCTACTTCTCTGTCCATTTCTAACAGCCTCTGTGTCATCAGTGATTTTTAAGCATGGCGCTTACAAGATGAAAACAGTAACATAAGTGCTTTCCTCCCAGGATCTTGGAGACTAAAGACTGTCAGAGATCATCATTCTCCAAAATGTAGAATTCTGAAAATACTTTTTTTCATGAAAAAAAAAATAAATAAAATGAATTGAATAGAAAAAGCAACAAAAAATAAAATATTAATAGAAAACATTTGTGTAGCTTTCATTAGCTCTTAAGTGCTTCCAGTTCTCCATCGTGTTCCTTTTAGATTTTGAAAGGAGCAGCACTAACTCTTCCTTTGTAGCCCTTTAAACTCATGGATGATTTGCAGTCTGCTATCATGAGCTGATCATTTGACCAGGACTATTTTTCTTCTTTGTCACTGAGAGCCATTTTGAATTCCACTCACTATCCTGAGATTTATTAGGCTGCATGTGTCCTGTCTGGGTCTGACTAAGTGTCCAATGACAACACTGCCTTTCAGAGGAGGGCATCCTGTAGCCGCACAAGAATCCAGATACAGGACTGATTCAGACAATTGTGCACTCGACTTGCACAAAAAGTTCTACCCCTCTATTAACTGATTTTAATATTAGATTGTCTATGTCTATTTATTTATCTGATTAGTGAGTTTCAACATAGTACTGAATTTCAATTTTCCTCCTAAATGTCACCAACAATATGAATTCTCTTTACTTTGTTGGAGATCTGGGGAGAAAATGTAATTAATTTGTATTGTATAGGCATTTTAAGTTCATGGATGTTTCTAGAGCAGATCAAAAAGGTCAAAAGAAAACACGCGTGAGGAAAATAAATTTACATCTTCTTGATGTTCTGTTCTCCACTCCTGCTTGCATTTCCCAGGTGCATTAATGAATATATTTGATCCTTCATTCTTCATTTGCACTAGCAGAATTATTTTTTTTTTTTTTTATAGACATTATGTCCGAGTAAAATAGTTTGGATCTGACTAACAGTTGTATACCATATAGATTACTACATCATTAAAAAAAAAAAAAAAAAAAAAAAAAAGCATTGCAATAAAAAGTTTGCAATTTGAGGTTGCAAACTCACAGTTTCAACAAGGCAATTGGGGTAGAAAATTCCTACATTCGAAGTTAAGGGTTTTTTTTTCAGTTATTATTTTCTATAGTTGCGTAAGTTTGTTTTTTCTAACCCAAATATAGTTTTAATAATCACAACATTTACAAATGTTGACAATTTATAGTACAGATAGCACAGCTGGTAAAAACATACATTTGGAATATATTCCAGTTGTTTAGAGACTGCTTTCAATTGCAGCAGCAATGGTATGACTGGAAATTCTGAGACGGATACAAATGCTAAATCAGGAAAATAATGATGATTATTCCTAAGGTTCATTATAGCATCTTACTCAGCACTTCAATTTCTGGATGCAAAACAGCTTAGTGCAACTGAAAAAATACAGAATGCTTTTTCATTTTTCCCCTGTCTCATAAATCAAAGACACTATAAAATTACAGTAGTAATAAAAATACTAATAATGCACTGTGAATCTCTTTAACCAATTATCCCATTTCCTGCCTGGCTATTAAGCTGCACTCAGAATTCTCAGAGAAAATGCACTTGCACTGTACAGTAAAAGGCAAGTTTAAATGCATTACATGACAGCTAGCATATTAATGTCACTTCTGATCAGCACCATGAATTGCCTATCTGAGAAATTCATGAACAATCAAGATAATGAGCTGAATTATTCAGTAGGAAAGGACTTCTATGCCCTGTAGGACTCAGTTAAGTTACATCAGTGTATATTATTGTAGTGACCCTCCTTATAAAAAAGGTGCACGCCATGTTTTGTGATTATTATTATTACTAGGGGGACCAAAAGGCAGCAGTCCAGGATCGCAGCTCCTTAGAACATTCAGAAAATGAATTCTGTATTCAGAAATGCATCAGAAACTTTTGCTTGGTTTTGTTTAGAAACAGAACATTTCCTAGTGAAAATTTTAAGAGAAATTACATGGAGAGCTGAGGTGGATCCTCTTTTATGACTATTACTTTGGCATGCAATGTTGCATTTATGAATATGTAGCTGTTCAGATTTCTTAGATTTTTATAAGTTTTTGTCTAATATTTTGACTGTTGCTCTGTGTGCATAATCGCCTAGCTTATATGGGAACATTTTAATTTCATGATTTCATGCTTAAATATTTGAATATTTTCCAATGAATACTGTTAATGTGATTATATTCCTTTTAATAAATTTTGCAAACAAAACAAAACAAAACAAAACAAAACTTCACAAGAGATAATGAATGATGATTGAAATATTGTTTTTTATTGCTTAGAAAAACTTCCTTGCAGGAAATCAGAGAATCATTAAGCTTAGAATAGATCTCCAGTGTCATCAAGTCTAACAACCCATCACAACATGCCCAATAAGCTATGCCCGCCAGTGCCACTCTACACATTTACTGAACACCCCTAGGGACAATGACTCCATCACCTCTCCAAGCAGCCTGATCCAATGCTTGATCAAACTTTCAGAGAAGAAAGTATGCACTTAGTCTTGTTAAAGGTCATACGATTGATCTTAACCTATCAATCCAGGCTATCCAAACGCCTCTGTAGGGCCTTCCTACTGTCAAACAGATGGACATTTTCCCTCAACTTGCTGTCATATGCAAGCTTTCTGAGGCGTATTCAACCTCAGATTGTATTCAACCCCTTCATCCAGATCATCAAAAATGTATTGAAAAGGAAAGATAAAATCTATGCTTTGAGTTCTCAGAATTCAGTGCCTTTATGACATGAATAATTATTTTTTGCAACTGTTAAATTGAAAAGCACTTTTCAAGCCCTCCATGCAATTCTATGTTACGGCCCAGATGTGAGTGTTGGGGGTGAGAGCAGGGTCTGCTGCAGTGCATGGAGCAGCCACAAGACTTGTAGCAAGAACTGGAATTGCTGCAGGGCCTATCACAGGAGTTGGAGGGTTTGTTGCATTGTCTTCAGATCCAGTTACTCTTCCCATGAGGGTGCTGAATAGCATTGAACGGAGTCCAGTAGGCACAGGCCAGGCCCCAGAACACTGCAGTGACTTGTGCCTCTTTAGGACTGTCAGAGTGACAGCAGACCTTTTCCATGTATTTTACTTGTTTTTCAGGATTCTGCAGCTGTTCAGAAGTGAGGGTCCAAACAACTATGTGTTCCCACTGCTCAAAGAACCTGTTCGTACCATCTCACATTTTCTTCCAATCAGAACTATCCCACCTCAGGACAATTGTTTTACTTTAAACGTAATCTGAAATGCATTCATGACACATAGTAATAGGAGAACATTGTTTTGAACATCCCATGGATATCTGAAGTTCTCAAGAACTATTATAACTAGATCTTGAGTGCTATAGAAAGAAGGAAAAATGAAAAGGAGGCTGAAGAACTGCTGGAAAGTGTCCTCCCCTATTTCCTTCATAGCTAGGCTCCCCAAGGAGATAAAACAAAGATTGTAATTACTCATTAGTATCAACAGTGTGGTTTTCATACCCTGAAGTTGACTACAATGCCAAATACACAGAAAGCAGCAGTTTCTAAGCTGCCAATTTTATCACGATATAAGCCAAGGCCACACAGCATAGCAAAATGAGAACCTTATCCAACCCCCAGAGATGACAGACAATGCAGCAGGGAAAATAAACAGCAAGCAAGGTGCTACACAGCATAGTTTTGTACGAAAACTCTTACAGAGCTCCATAAGTAGGCAGAAAATTAACACTGTGACCAGTGATTATCAAACTGCCACAACAACTTGTGTTAACACAGTCTGGTCAGATTCCTGTGTTGGGCACTGAAATGACTGTTGTTTAACTCAGCAGATGGCTGAACATCACACAGTTGTTCACTCTCTCCACACTTCCCAGCAGGATGGGAAGAGAATCAGAAAAAAAAAACAAACAAGGTAGAACGTGTGAGTTGAGATAAAATTACTTACTAAGACTGAGAAAAGGATAATAAGTATGACAAACATATATATATAAATGTATATAGCAAGTGATGCACAATTGCTCACCAATCCCTGACTGATGCCCAGCTAGCTCCTGAGCAGTGGGAGAGAGATGAACTCTCACCCCCTTCAAAACTCCTTCTGCTTGATGTCATATAGTATGGAATATCCTTTAATACAGTTTAAGTCAGCTGTCCTAAATTTGTTCCCTCTCAGCTCCTTGGGCCCTTTGCTGAGAATGGCCTTGCAACAGCCGTAAACATTAATATGTTATCAAGGTTGTTTTTTACCAAACATAGTATCATACCACACACTGCCAAAAACAATTCCATCCCAGCTGAAACTAAGCCCCCAACAAAAGAAGGACATGGAGCCATTGAAGCAGGTCCAGAGGAGGGCCACAAAGATGATCAGAAGGGTGGAGCACCTCCCCAACAAGGACAGGCTCAGAGAGTTAAGGCTTTTCAGCCTAGAGAAGAGAAGGCTCCGGAGAGGGGCCTTACAGGGGCCTTGCAGCACCTGAAGGGAGCATACAGGAAAGCTGGGGAAGGACTTTTCATAAGGGCATGTAGCAACAGGATGAGGGGAAATTGTTTTAAACTGGAAGAGGGTAGGTTTAGACTAGACTTTAGGAAGAAAATATTTACTGTGTGGGTGGTGAGACACTGGAACAGGTTTCCTGGCAAGGCTGTGGATGCCCCCTCCCTGAAAGCATTCAAGTCGAGGCTGAATGGGGCTGTCAGCACCCTAGTCTAAGTGGAGGTGTCCCTGCCTATAGCAGGGTGGGGTTAGAACTAGATGATCTGAATGGTCCCTTCCAACCCAAACCATTTTATGATTCTATGAAATTTGAAAATTGATTCCAAGGAACACGCATCATGAGTTCCATCCATATAAATTTTTATAAATATTATTTCTCAGTCAGCAGCATGAAAAACAGTTACTTCAGGACTTAGTTTTTGGCTTTACTAATGCTTGGAGGCCAGAAGCTTCATAGACATTTCTCTTCACACATTCTGTGTGACCCTGTAGTCCCTGAGACCTTAAAAACACTCATACATGCCTAAACACACTTTCCATTTCTTTTCTGTTCATAGTGACTGGAGGAATGCTGGACTTGGTGTGAGAGTATGTGCAGGCATTAAGGAGGTAGTACTTGCTAGAATTCTACTATGGCTATACAGCATATACAGAGACCAACTACTATACTGACTAACTGAAGTGGACCTGGAGGATCAGAGCCTGAAAGAAACTCATGGCTTCTATTTGACATGGTTCACTCATACAGAAACTACCTCAAACTCAGTGTATTTGCTGCAGTTCCCTATGCTTTTCTTTTCTTTTATTTCTTTTTGATTGCAATTATTATTTCAGACTCAATTATTTAGTTAAGATTGCTACAGTTGAATTGTAAAGCTGCTTTAATGCTAGGCCAAAGTCAAGTCAGTACAAGACTGACACAGGAACTGTAATAACGGAGTGGCATAATCACAGAATCTTAGAATGGCCTGGATTGGGAAGGACCCCAAAGACCAACTATTTCTAACCCTCTGCTATGGACAGGGTTGCAGCCCACTAGATAAGGTTTCCCAGGGCCCATCCAACCTAGCTTTCAGTGCTTCCAGGGATGGGACATCCACAATTCCTCTGGGCAACCTGTTCCAGTGCCTCACGATAATCTGAATTTTTTTCCCCTGGCAGCTTTTTATAGCCATTTCCCGTGTCCTATCACTATCAAACCATGTTAGAAGTTGCCTCCATCTTGTTTATAGTCACCCTTCAATTTCTGAAAGTACACAATGAGGTTTCCTGGTCCCTTCTCCAGCCCAAACAACTCCATCTTACTCAGCCTTTCTTCATAGATGTACTCCAGCCCTATGATTATCTTTGTGGCCCTCCTCTGGACCTGCTCCAACAGCTCCACTTCTTTTATTTATGTATTTATGTATGTATGTATGTATTTATTTATTTATTTATTTTGTGGTGGGAGATGCAAACCTGGACACAGTACTCCAGATAGAGCCTCACAAGGGCAGAGCAGAAGAGGGCTATCATCTTTCTCGCCCTGCTGGTCATCCCTATTTTGATGCAGCCCAGGATACTGTTGACCTTCCAGACTGCAATCACACACTGATGGGTCATATCGAGCTTTTCATCCACCAGGAACCCAAAGTCCTTCTCTGCAGGTCTGAACTCAATCTGAGGTCCGTTTGTAATAATGTTATAAAGGATTTAACACATCATCTCGTTAGCATGCCTGAGAAAACTGATAGATGTAACTAATGGTCCAGGTTTTCAGTTCTCATTATTACACAGAAATTATTGTTGCTGTTAATGTAATTTCTATTCAACAGAAAACTTTGCTATACTGTAAGTAAAGCTTTGCTGTGTGATCTGTATCAAAAGTGTTTCTGAGGATGTATTCCAGTTGCTCTTGTAATGTTCATAACCATTTCTCTGAGGACATCTATGTTTACATATGCAGAGGGATAGTGTTTTGTGTGTCTGCAGAGGCGATAGGCACAAGTTGGAATGAGAGAAAATCAGACTGAGTATTTGAAATTTTTATTTCATCATGACTATGGTCAAAAGTGTTCTTTTAAGAGGTTGTGGAGTATTCACACCTAGAGGTATTCAAAATTGGACTATACAAGTCCCTGAGCAACCTGATCCGACCTCAAAGCTGGACACTTTGCTTGAGGGATGGTTAGATCAGAAGAACTGCACAAGTTACTCTAAGCAGCTGTGATTATCGCATATTGCATTGGAAATTAAGAAAGGAAAATTCAAGTTTTGAGCTAGGACTGAATCTACAATTACAAGGACAGCATCATGTTACCTCTACTAGGCCCATATGACAAAAGCTCTTTTTCAGCCTTCAATGTTTCTCAAACTGTTTACGTTGTAACCTTGGGAGAAGGAAGCAAAAACATGACAGCGAGCAAATTCACTACTAACTGGAAAACCTTAGGTGGATAATCCAAGAAATAAAATTATGATGTGTAAAATTTAGAATCACTCTTGTAACTAATTCTTACCTCCTTACCTCCTGTGTGTATTCATCACTTGTGCGGTCCAGAACTGGCTAAGCCTTGGAAATACAGGTAACTTTACATTATGCTAATCATTCAGTAAGTTTTTTTGTATCTGGGCAGTTAGTTTCAATTGCATATTTTTCATGAGATCCCTGACTCTTTCAGCGTCCAGGATGGACACTTTTCATCGTATCAGTCATTTTTTTGTTTTTATCTCTGATAAGAACATTGCGCCACTGTTCAGTGTTTGATCTTGCTCACAAAGAAGAAAATTCCCCTAAAGAAAAAGAAATGTTGCATTTCATTGTACCTATTGAATCTCACTTCACTTATCATAATGTATTTAATTAATTTTATGCCACTGTGATTGTAATTTATAGCTCAGCTTTTATCCTTTATAATTATTACAACTTAGATATCAGTTTTTAGAAGTGCACACTTAGTGCGAATGTACGTGCAAACAGATACATAAACTTATTTCTGGTGTTATAGATCCATAGAATCATAGAATCACAAGGTTGGAAAGGGCCTACAAGCTCACCTAGTCCAACCATCTTCTCATCATCACCATTACTACCACAAGCTACTAAACCATACCTCGTAGCACCTTATTGAGACGCCTCTTGAACACTGCCAGGGACGGCGACTCCACCACCTCCCTGGGCAGCCATTCCAGTGCCTGACCACTCTGAGAGGAAAAAGTTTTCCCTATGCCTAATCTAATTCTCCTCTTGCATAACTTGCAGCCATTTCCTCGGGTCCTGCTTGTTGCCTGGGAGAAGAGGCCAAACCCTTCCTCATCACAACCTCCCTTCAGGAAGTTGTGGAGTGTAATGAGGTCTCCCCTGACCGTCCTCTTCTGCAGACTGAACAATCCCAGTTCCCTCAGCCATTCCTCATAAGACTTGTGCACCAGACCCCTCACCAGTTTTGTTGCCCTTCTCTGGACACGTTCCAGGGCCTCAATGTCTTCCTTGTTGTGAGGGGCCCAAAACTGAACACAGTACTCGAGGTGTGGCCTCACCAGTGCTGAGTACAGGGGGATGATTACCTCCCTGCTCCTGCTGGCCACACTATTGCTAATGCAGGCCAGGATGGCATTGGCCCTCTTGGTCACCTGGGCACACTGTCAGCTCATGTTCATCCAAGCATCAACCAACACCTCCAGGTCCCTTTCCTCTTCACAGTCATCCAGCCACTCAGCCCCAAGCCTATAGTGCTGCATGGGGTTATTGTGGCCAAAGTGCAGGACCCAGCACTTGGCCTTGTTGAACCTCATCCCATTCACCTCAGTCCAGCGACCCAACTTATCTAGGTCACTCTGAACGGCCTCCCTACCAGATCGACAGCCAGTTGTCATCAGCTAAGTTACTGAGGGTACACTCAATCCCCTCATCTAGGTCATCAATAAAGATATTAAACAAGATGGGCCCCACTATAGACCCCTGGGGGACACCACTTGTAATGGGTCATCAGCTGGACTTAAGTGCATTAACCACTACCCGCAGTGCATGGCCCTCTAGCCAGTTCTTTACCCAAAGAAGGGTATACCTGTCTAAGCCATGGGCTTAGAGGTAATTTTCCCTCCCAAGGAAAATACTGTGAGGAACCGTGTCAAAGGCTTTGCTGAAGTCCAGGTAGACTACATCAACGGTCCTTCCCTCATCTACCAGTCTGGTCACCCAGCCATAGAAGGAGATGAGGCTGGTCAAGCACAACCTGCCCTTCATGAACTCTTCCTGGCTGGGCCTGATCCCCTGGATGCCATGCACGTGCCGTGTGATCTCACCCAAGGTGATTTGCTCCATAACTTTCCCTGGTATTGAGGTCAGGCTGACAGGCCTGTAGTTCCCTGGGTCCTCCTTGTGGCCATTCTTGTAGATGGGAGTCACACTGGCAAGCCTTCAATCCTCTGGGACCTCTCCAGATAACCAAGAGTGCTAATAGATGTCAGAAAGCAGCAATGTAAGTATGTATCACAGAATCACAGAATCACAGAATTGTAGGGGTTGGAAGGGACCTCCAGAGATCATCAAGTCCAACCCCCCTGCCAAAGCAGGTTCCCTACACCAGGTCGCACAGGTAGGCGTCCAGGCGGGTCTTGAATATCTCCAGAGAAGGAGACTCCACAACCCCCCTGGGCAGCCTGTTCCAGTGCTCCATCACCCTCACCGTAAAGAAGTTCTTGCGCACATTCGTGCGGAACTTCCTATGCCCTAGCTTCATCCCATTTCCCCTTGTCCTGTACCCACGCACTACTGAAAAGAGTCCAGCTTCACCACTATGGCCCCCACACCTCAGGTATTTATAAACCTGGATCAAATCCCCTCTCAGCCTTCTTTTCTCAAGGCTAAACAGACCCCGTTCACTTAGTCCTTCCTCATAGGGGAGATGCTCCAGGCCCTTCACCATCTTTGTGGCCCTCCGCTGGACTCTTTCCAAGAGATCCCTGTCTTTTTTATACTGGGGAGCCCAGAACTGGACACAGTACTCCAGATGAGGCCTTACCAGGGCAGAGTAGAGGGGGAGGATCACCTCCCTTGACCTGCTGGCAACGCTCTTTTTTATACACCCCAGTATGCCATTGGACCTTTTGGCCACGAGGGCACACTGCTGGCTCATGGCCAACCTGTCATCCACCAGGACGCTCAGGTCCCTCTCTGCAGAGCTCCTCTCCAGCAGGTCATCCCCCAGCCTGTACTGGTGCATGCAATTATTCCTCCCTAGGTGCAAGACTCTACACTTGCTTTTGTTAAACATCATCCTGTTTCTTACTGCCCCGCTCTCCAGCCTGTCCAGGTCTTGCTGAATGGCAGCACAGCCTTCAGGTGTGTCAGCCAGTCCACCCAGCTTCATCAGCAAACTTGCTGAGGGTGGCCACTATCCCCTCATCAAGGTCATTGATGAAGATGTTGAACAAGACCGGACCCAGCACAGACCCCTGGGGGACACCACTAGTTACAGGCCTCCATCCAGACACTGCACCGCCAACGACAACCCTCTGCACTCTGCCAGTCAGCCAGTTTTCAACCCACCTCACTGTCCAAAAAAACTCATCTATCCCGTACTTCCTCAGCTTTGTTATAAGGAGGTCATGGGGGACAGTATCAACAGCCTTACTGAAATCAAGGTAGACTACGTCTACCACTCTCCCCCCATCCACCCAGCCTGTGACAACTTCATAGAAGGCCACCAGGTTGGTCGAGCACGACCTCCCCTTGGTGAACCCATGCTGGGTACTCCTAATAACCTCCTTTTCTCCCAATTGTCTGGAGATGGCATCCAGCACAAGCTGTTCCATCACCTTCCCTGGGACAGAGGTGAGGCTGACCGGCCTATAATTACCTGGGTCCTCCTTCTTGCCCTTTTTGAAGACCGAAGTGACATTGGCTGTCCTCCAGTCATCAGGCACCTCCCCAGTTCTCCAAGACCTCTGAAAGATTACAGAGAGCGGCTCAGCAATGACCTCCGCCAGCTCTCTCAGCACCCGTGGATGCACCCCATCAGGTCCCATGGGTTTATGGACCTTAGTGTTTCCTAGGCACTCACGGACCACCTCTTCCCTGACTAAAGGGAAGTCTCCCATTCCCCAGACTCTCTCATTAACCTCCAAGGTTTGGGATTCCTGAGGGAGAGCCTTTTCACTAAATACAGAAGCAAAGAAGGCGTTCAGTATTTCCGCCTTCTCAGCATCCCCTGTTACCAGAACGCCCCCCTCACTTAATATGGGGCCCACATTCTCCCTGACCTTCCTTTTGCTGTTAACGTACTTAAAAAAGCCTTTTTTATTATCCTTTATCCCTTTAGCTAGATTCAACTCCAGGTTAGCTTTGGCCTTCCTCGTCGCGTCCCTACAGGCCCTGACTACATTCTTATATTCTTCCCAAGTGGTCAGACCCTTTTTCCACATTTCATGAACTTTCTTCTTTCCTTGGAGCTTGCGCATGAGCTCCTTGCTCATCCATGCGGGTCTCCTGCCACCTTTTCCCGATTTCTTAGTCACAGGGACGCACCGATCCTGAGCTTGGAAGAAGAGCTGTTTAAATGCTAACCAGCTCTCACAGGCCCCCAATGTATATATGTATGTATATAAGTATCTCCGTCCCATATGCAGGTTGACACAGACTTTGAGTTTGTTTTGTATACTCTGTCAGTAGATGTCTTCCTCCTCTAAAGACTTTTAGGTTCAGCTGCTGAAAGCACTATATTTTAGTGTAATTAACAATTAAGGACAGCTTTTCAAGTGTTCTTTGTTGGGGGAAAAAAAAAACAAAACAACCAACCAACCAAACAAACAAAAAACAACAACAACATAACCAGCATTGTTAGTGAAGTATTATAATGTAATCAGAGGTGCATTGTGGTTAAACTTTGAAGTACTCGGGAAAGTATGCAAACCTTATCATTTTCACAGTATGTTCCACAGTACTTTTGATTACTTTTAGCTCCATTAATATGCATTGGTTGTTTGTTTCACACAGGTTTTGTTCACAGCAGTGATCCTCTTTCATGTTTTATATGAGGCAGTTAATATGAGCCATCCAAAATGTATCAGAGTTAGAAACCGGTATGTCCTTTCCATACCCTCTAAAATGCTGTTATTTGCAGAGCAAATGTTTTCACTTTAGAATTCACTGTTTGAGGATTTGAACACCTTCATTTCCTCATGAATATCAGGTTATGACAATATTCAGAGCGGAACATTTTCTCGTTCTCTTTAATTCCAGTAGCTATGCATGTTAGAAGCTCATTTGATATAAAACAACCATAAATTCATCTAGCTTTAAGACTATATTTGAAAGTCAAGGGGAGGATTTAGGAACCAAATGATCCTTGAGGAAACAAGGACAAATAGAAAATAAATGAATCAGAATTTGCAGTTCTTGGCAAATATTATCTGCAGCAATCACATAGTGACACATTGCTACTCTGTTCAGCTCTCTTCAATATCATACAGGCATTCTGATAGATTGCAGCGGATGTCTGTCTACAACTTCTTATATGTGAAGAATATATCATTACTCAAATTCAGATAATTGGGTTGTAAATGATTGCACTCATATAACTCATCTGACAGAAAAAAAAAGTGAAACCTTGCTAGGTTACAATGCAATAATATATTTTAAGGGTTTCAATTCACTTGCACAGTTAACTAAAAATTGTCCAGAATTTAACAAGGAATAGATTGGAAATTATGTAGGACTTGATTACTATATATACACATGTATTTTTTCAAAGGTATTTTTATTTAGTTTTAATAATATATTGAAAGACTCAAGTATGATTTTGGATAAAAATTGCCCTAAATAATTTGTTCTTGAGTGTTCCCAACTGTTTTCTCTGGTATGCCAGATCAGGTCCATTAAGAACTGAATCGTGACCACTTCCAAAGCATTCTGCTTTACTGATGTGAAAATATTTTATGAAGAGGTAGCTGAATATAAAATAGGCTTTTCTTCTCTTTGATGAGATCTTAAGTAAAAGCCATATACAAAATCAACTGGGTGTGCAGGATTTTTTCATAAGCTGTTTCACTCAGATAAGTTTCATTTCTATGGTAAAGGCAGAAGGGAATCAATAAGTAGCATATTCTGGTATGGCATTTTCCTTTTTGTTTATTTTCATGGATATTGTAAAGTAGCAGACTGCACACCCATGGAACTTCTGTCTTCCTTTTAAAATCTCTAAATAGGTGTTAATTAGTAAGTCAGACTTTGGACAGTTTTTTGATAGATCTCTGCTCCTATGTAATCCCAAGTTCTTGACTTGTTTTTTATATTCTTTCGAGCTTTGGGATTACAGGCAGCTAGAATAAATTTCCACTGGAGACTAACAGCCAAAATTTTATACTCATTGCAGGGCCAATGTCATTTCCATCTGAGGTGAATTTATGATGTAAACCAGCCCAATATTTCATGAAACTAATGCTACATTCAAGAATCAGTTTACTTGCTTCCATTATTGCAGTGTTCTATCTAAGGGGTACCATCTTTTTCTGTCAATATTGTTCAGTTTTAAATTCAGTATATCATCTTATAGGTCTTACCTGCACCGAAAATTAAATTAACTAATTGAAGAATCCTTTTTTTTTTTTTTTTTTTTTTTTAATATATCTGTTTTAAATTCATATCAAATTACTGCACATTTTACTTCTCCTTTCAGATAAAACTTTAATTGAGTTGACCTTAAAATGATGTTTCTAAGTTAAAAAATATTAGTAGGTATCAAGCAAAAGAACTCAGGACTAAACATATTTATTTTACACTTTGTCATTGCATTCATTTTCCAGTTTGCTCTTCATTATGTTCAGTATTTGGATCACAGTGAGTGAACTCAACGAAGATGAAATTAGTATGTCATTTTTTCCTATGGAAAGACGATCTTAAATAATTAGCACTCCCAACTCACCCTTCAGGGAGGTCAGATCATAGACAAGGACTTATTTCTGCAGCAAACTGCTGGTTCTTGTTCTGTAGGAAACAAGCATGAGAGAAGAACAGATATGAAATTTGGATTAACTCGGAGCTCTTTAAATTGTATCTATGGTGTACATATTGAAATGGCATAATTTGTGTCAGGAAAGGCTTCAACTGTAAATTCTCATTTGTTTGCAGTTGATACACCAGAACTGTTAACATTGTGTCATGTAGTCATATTCAGTTGAAATAGAAGTGTGATATATATGTATGTTTTTAATACAATTAACATAACGTTTTTAATACAATTTCTGCATGGAAATTTTCAACAGCTAAATATATTTCTTTTTGTTTCCTCAAAAAAAATTTACTAGGACTGATGTCAGTTTCTGATGATCACTAAGCTCTGGTATAGGGCTCTCGTTGCTGCTACCAGGAATTTATGTATAAAATGTCTCCAAAATCTTAAATATACTGCACAAAGTGTTTTGAGTTTGGCATGTTTTTGCCAGAACAGAGGAGTGGATCCAGGGTTAGTAAAGCTGATCTGCAGCTGAAAACCTTGGCAAATGCTGGTAGAATATTCTACCAGCAGTGAACATTTCAAGAATGGCATTACTATGCATCACATCTGCAGATGTAGAAGTTTCAGTTCTTGCCTGTAAAATATTGGTGCTTAGACTGAGAAGTCATTTTTTTAAGTCTAGTTATATATATATTTTTAATCCAGTTCTGATATATAAATTGAAAACACCCATTTCATAATTGGATATCCAGAGGCACAGAATTAATGCTCCTAGTCCAGTAGTACACTTTTAACGACTTGCAGAGCCTTAAATGGATTGTAGTCTTCTCTAAGCACTCAAATATTTTCCTAAATTTGTATACTGGCAAACTGGAAGAAGAAACTATTATTTCTTATAAATAAACTATTGACCAATACATAGACGGTTTCCACAGTTGACTGGGGAAAAATAAATACAACAAAATACACAGGTCAGAAATAGAGGGAAAATGAGTTAAATGTGTGTAATTACTTCAGAAATTCATAAGGAAAACTGGATATTTTATTTTCCTAATAAAACCTGAAGAACAAAAAGCTATGGAGTTCTCTGTCTTCCCTATAATAATTAACCACACTCAAATGTGTAAATCTTAACACTTTGTACAGAACATTTAGAACAAATGATGAAATGACAAGAGTTAATGTCCTGTAAAATGAAAATCAATTCGTACCGATAGAGAGTGTGAAATCATCATTGAAACTCTATTGATAGCATTGTTTTCTTGGACTGAATGCTATTTTAGCATATTAAAAATATATTATATAATTTAAAAAATGAAATTCTAAGAATTTTGTTGCAATTATTGTGTCTTCAGCTAAAATGAGAATGTTTAAGTTAAAGATTATGCATAATGTAAATCAGAAAAATACATTGGAAGTAAAATAAATATTGAATTGTCCATAGTTATTAACTAAATATGGAGTGTATTTTAAAGGAAGTCAATGAGCTATTAACTCAGGAAGTATTATAATAGCAGTGGGTTAAATGTAGTCTCTCTCTATGCTTATCATTTATCTTTAAAATAGAGATTTTATTTTTTCCTCTCTTTTTTCATTATAACTACATAGTTCTAAAAGTAATGCCTCCTATTTATTTTTGTGGAAACCACAACAGACGCAAAGTTCACAATAACATCATTTGATAGAGCAAATTCTCAGATAGATAGAAAACTATTTTTCTTCATAGTCACCACAAATAGCTATGTATTTTTTGCCAGCAGTGAACAGGAGTCTGCATGCCGTGCTGGTGGGGAACTGCACTAGAGGAGATGACCCATTGACTCACAGCTCCTATGAGGCCATCATTGCTGGGAAAATTCTGATCATGCAGTCCATTTTCCACCACCTAAACAGATGGTAGTCAGAAGGCATCAAATCCAAACCATTCAATGTGTGCAGTAGGACAGTCCAGACAAGATTGGCAATTTGCTCCATTACCTTCAAACTGGAGCAACCTTCATAATTTGGAATTTTGCATATATATCAATATTTTTTAAATAAGGTATTGTGTTCATATAAGTTCAAATGAAATCGAACAATGTGTTTGAAATTCATAAAAATTTCTCATGTGTCAGGATTTTTTTCCTTTCACTCTTACTTGGCACTTTTTTTTACCAAATCTAATGTTCAGAAAGTACAGTCACAAGATTTCCATTCACTTCCTTGAGCTCTGGTTTATGCAGGCTTACTTAAAACCTCCTGGAATGGAATCTACAACAGTACTCTGATGTTTACCAGAATTAAAACAAGTACTGAGTAAGAAACTTCAGCAATTCTATATCTTTGCAGAACTACATACTTTTCAATCTTGTGTACATTGCAAAATGGACATGGGGAATTCTGAAAAGTGATCTGAATGGTGAAAGAAGTATCAGTTTGCATCAGTATTCTTCATTTTGTTTACTTCTGAGGAGCTTAGGAAGTTTTCAATTTCTGGATACAAGTCTTCATGTAATCAAGTTATGCTTGTAGTATAACCAAGCTGTTTGAGAGTAAGAAAAAATCTCATCTGCTTTGCAGTCCCTTAGAGGAATCCGTTTCCCCAGAGAAATTTCTGGGACATTTGGAGATACATAATCAGTTTGTAAAATCTGCATGCGAGTTGCAAATTCCTGAGACCAGAATAGCTCAATCATTTAACTCTTCCATTAAATGAATTTTGTAGTATGTATTATCATGACACATTAATACTGTATTTTATTCTGTTTCTAATTGCATGACTCAACTGGCAGAGTGACTAGATCTGTTTGTGATATAATTTATAACATTTTTATTACTTTATGAGGACATACCTGATGAGATTTCTTAAAGTTGCAGTTACCTTAGTCATCTATTGTCTGATTGATCCTATCAGCAAAGTGATGTAATGAGGCTGAGGGAATTTATCTAGGTTTAGACAGTCTAAAGCATATGATATCTGTTTAAACTCACCTCTATGGTTTCTAAAATGAAAGAAGCAAAGCCTGGAATATTCCCTTAAGACAGCTCTCTTCTCTAGAAGGACTGTCTGCATGGAAGACTGAGATGAGGTACCTGGTCCCTTGTTTATTCTTTTCCTGTATGGTAAAGTGCTATACTTTCCCGTAGTAAACATTAAGACTTAGCATTTGACACCTGCTGCAGATTCCTGCTAACTCCTGGGATTTGTGTTCACCAGTAGTACTCCAGTGTTTTCTCTGATCAGACAGCAATGGTGATGGTTGGGCTAACTGGGCTGTTTTGCACTTGGCTTAAGATTCATAACGGTAAGTTCCCTTTGCACATCTAGAAGTACGATGCCCTCACAGAGAAGATAGATAGCACAACATGATCTGGATCTGTTCCAGTTATGAAACAATCCATACTGTATTTACTGTGATATTTTGTTAGCTTTATTCTTGTCCTGCAGCAGATTCCCAATGAGCTTTATCTTACTGACTAAAACTAGAGGTATAACAAGATGTGGATACAAGCTAACGTTTGCAGTCTTGAAGGTTTTTGCTGTATTCTGTAGTCTGGACAAGTGAGGTTGCTTTGCCGCTACACTTCAGCCACCACCTTGAGGGAAAACAAAAAAACAAAAAACCAAACAAATAAATAACCATGAAAATCACCATCATCACTTGAAAAATACTTTCAGTAGTCCAAAGTGTTAGATATGTACCCCTGGCATGTGGTTGACAAACACTGCAGAAAGCAGAAGTGCAGTGTTACCAGATTTAAATAGGATAAAAATCAGAAGCTGTCTTGCAAACTACCTGTAATGCCTTTTTTACTATGCCAGATTTATCTAAAAAATCAGTGGTAGGAATCTATCACTGGTCATGAAAGCTGTAATTAAGTGATATCTTCTCTCTCCATTCTTGTAAGTGGTGGCAGAGTGTGAATCCATGTTAGTGTTATTGTCATTCATTCATTTCCTACACTGAAAGCTGTGTCTGGGCAGCCTTCCAGGGAAAACGAAAAGGCATTGTCAGACTGTGTCCAGTAGAGCTTCTGTGTGTTGTAGAATCGGAGGATATAGCTTATAATGGAAGCTTCATAGTGGTCTATTTGGCAAAATTAGAGCCTTACAGGGTACAAAGAATCTCTCAGGATGGTGGTAGAAAAAGAGCTGTAAATGGAACAGAAGAAACTGAGTTAAAAATAAAATAAGAAATGAAGTCCTTTGTATGTGCAAATCTGTCACTTCATTTTTAAATTACTTGCAAAGATGTAGGGTTCCAAATGTTTTTCTTAATCTGGTAGTCAGACAGCTTCAGACTATTGCAGGAGCTTCAAGAAGCAGATTCCCTGAAGATTTGTGTATTTTTGTCAGAACGGAAATCCTTACTGTTGAAAGTGGGCCAGATCCTAAGAAATTGTGGTTGTTTTTTTTTTGTTTTTTTCCTTGGCAAGCATACCGGACATGTCAGAAGAGGAAGGAATGTATTAGCAAAGGAAAGGAGTGGGTGTGGTAGAGCAGAGTTCAAATCCAATAGTTCTCTATTAGCACAGTGGTCATTAAGGAAATTCTTTCCTATAAGTGCATCAGCTTAATTCCTCTGAAATGATATACTAGTTGCACAGTTGAGATCTAGACAGCTATGTTAAATCACAACAGGGATGGGTGACTTTATACAGCTGTGTCAATTTTTATTACAGTGTAGAAGGCTAAAGCCTTCCGCAGTTAAAACATGGACTGTAAAATTAGCAAACTTGCCATTTGTTCATTTTTCTCTGCTATTATTCATATTTAATGGGAGATACTTGAATTTAAGACCAAAAAAAAAAAAAAAAAAAAAAAAAAGCTGTTCTAAATCACACTCTGCTCCTTTCTTCTTAATTTAACAGACTTTACTCTCTCAAGTTCACCGCAAATACTGAAGTACATTAGGGATCTAGTGTAGGAGGATGCTTTTACTGGATTATCTCTAGGTTGAAAAGCAAAGTTCTAACAGAATTTATATTCCCCAGAAGAGCAGTAATGAGATATTTATTGAAGAATAGTACTTCTGTTGATCCAAAACATAAAAGAAAAGGTAATGACTAGCAAATGCATCTTTTCTAGCTTTTTTCTTTATCTGTCTTATGCTTTGCAATTGGTCATCTGATGACCCACTCTGACTCCAACACATCTGTTATTTTCTAAAGAGAGTTTATGTCTTACTAATTCACTCAGAAAAACGAAAAACTATCAAGATCTTCTCTATGGCAGCAACAGGGTAAAGGCAGGGGAAGGCAAAGATGTTTGTTTTAAGTTGGGTATTGCACAATCTGGAGATTGGTTATGATGCAGAGACAGGGAAGTCAGTGACAAATTTCTTTGTGCAGTATGACATCTAGAAACTTCTGCTCTTTACCTGTTTTGTATGTGTTTTCTCTGACTTTTCCTATAATTTATATAGTTTGGTTTATAATTTAGAAATATGCAAAGGGGCAGGTTTAGTTCAATGTTTCTTTTTTGTGTGTGTTTGGTTTTAATTTTTCCTAATCACACTCCTCTTTTATTACTTGATCTAACTTATATATACATCCTCAAATATAACCATGAAAGTTCATGAAATAGACACAGAAGAATTCAGAAGATCAGAAATGGCTTCTTCATTGCCTGGCACTGATGACGTTATACAACCAAGTGAAATTCTGTCACTCCCTGACTTTTTTACATCTCCTCTGCTATGACGAAGGACAATGAATGAGACTGCAGGTTTAGGTTTTCCACTCCTGCAGCAAAGAGTAAATCTTAACTGCATTGCTCAGTCCAGCTGGGCACAAGGCATAGCAATCTGGCCCTTTGCGGCTGAGAGTATGAACCAGACAGTGAATCAGTGCTTGTCTATCTGTGATTTCACATCATACCGACAAATGCTTTATGACTTCATATTTGCGGCCTTCTTTGCCTTCTGTCACCAAATCCTTGTAAACAGAGTTAGTCCAGTGTTTACTAACATTTTCATAACATCTTCTGGACAGAACATGGTGCTGGAGTTGAAGCCAAGAGAGAAACTGTCTGAGATGTGTTGATGTTTTCTTGGCTGCTTTTCAAGAAAGTACAGATGCTCTGAGCACCTTTCTAGAATTCTTAAGTACTAAAATGTCCTTTCATTAAAATTTACAAAGGAAATTGAGAAATAATGCTTAATGCATTTCTCTGACCAGATATGGCTGCATATTGCTGATGGTGAACTCCTAATATGTACTGTTTAGTTTTCTTTTGCAAAGGAATGAATGTTTTCTTTAACCACTAAAATTCATATGGACTGGCAAAACAAATGATCTAAAAAACCAACAATAACACACCCTCTTGCAATATCAGGTATTATGAATAAATAAGTTAACAAGCAGAAATCTTTTCTTGTTTGTTTTTCAGTTTATATAATAAAATACAGAGAACTCAAATCTGTTTCTTTTTTAATTATTATTGTTTGTGTTTTATATCAAACAGGTGAAGAAACATCAGTCTTCTCAGATGTGAATATAATGGGTTCTTTTTAACTTAAAGAAGAATCTACTAGCTTTTCGAACAACAAAAAAAAAAAGATAGAGGTCTGAAATCAATCTTATTTAGTAAAGCTTTCAAGAACCACAGAAACCATCTATCTTTTCTGTAACTGCTTGTCTGGTAATCACCAACTAAGAGTCTTTCTTTCACTGTAGATAGGAATGAAGTTACAATTAGAAAATAAGAGGCATTTTAATCGTTTATTGTTGTACTTAAACTAAGTATCAGAAAAGATTAACAACTGACCCCAGATCACCATGAGGTCAAACTCTACATGAACCAATTACCCCTAGTTTTTTTAAATTTCAGAAGACATAATGAATTACAAGGAAAATGATAATGATTTCTTTCTCTAGCTCAAAAACACCAAGGGGAAAAAAAAAAAAAAAAAAAAAATCCTGAAAATCTTTTTTGAAAACAGCAGCTTTTGTGAGGTTCCCATTTAGAAGAGTAGGAGATTCTTAGTTTAAAAAATAAAAATAAAAATAAAAATAAAAAAATTCTTCTGTGCACAGCTTCACTTACCTCTTCATATCCTGGCTGTCTGGACAGGAAGATTATTATTATTTTTTTTTTTCCTATTAATTCCCCAAATGACTCAACCTTCTTTGAGGGATAAATAGCATTCAAGGACAAATCCATTTGCTCTGCAGTACTCCATCTACAGCTGGAATAAAATAATGGTCAAGGAATACCAGGGGAAGTGAGGGGAAAAGGAAGACATGCGTACACGTGAAGTGAGGCAGAATGAGGACGAGCTGCAGATAAAGCTCTTCCTTCAATTGCCCAAACCATTCCCTGCCTGAGCTCCTTTTAGAAGAGTCCTTTGTCAGCATCTGTGCAGGACTTGGAGCTGTTGTATCTGAGCAGCCCTTTTTCAGCTGTTTTAGCTGAAAAAAAAAAAAAAAAAATGACACAATTCCCCACTTGTTAGCCCTGAGAAGAGGCTTAACAATCAAAGCAGAGAAACAGCCTTGTAGCTAAGTTTAGTTCTATCTACACTAGTTAGAAGCACTGTTGGGTTGCCAGAGGTGTTTCACATGGCAGAAGCTTCTTGTCTTGTTCAGCAAAACATATATGACAAACTTAGACCAGATTTCTAAAGTCTTGCTTGCATGGCTTACTGACACACTTTAATCCTTTCAAAAAACTTTTAATAGAAAAAAAAAAAATGTATCCATTTAATTTCTCTCCTTTTTTTTTTTTTTTTTTTTAATTTATTTAGCCTGTTTGTGTTTAGTCATTTTCTTTCCTTTATTCTCACTCTGATCTTACCTGAGGATTAATAACTACAATTTGGGCACCAGGCTGTATCTCCTTAAGAAGCTTTAACTGGAGATTTTTGAAAGTTATGGCTAGGTTTAGAAATGTGGACGTTGAGTGATGCAGCAAGTTGGAGATTCAGTGACTGCCTGAACAATTGGTTGTAGCAGTGTCTGTTATTTGCCATTTTGATCAACTGTGGCTGAGCACAGAAGAAACCCAACCCCTCATGGCCATGTGTAGTTAAGGATAACTTGGCTAAGCAGTTTAACTCAACTAATCCTCCTTCTATCTTTTATCCTAGTTTCTTATTTATTTTTTGTCAGGCATCAGCACTCCTTGGGAAAAAAAATCCTTGTAGGTATTAAAAATAAGATTACTTTTGTGTAGCTTTTGATTGCCAATGTTTTTTTCCAGCTTTCAAAGAGCCCTACTTCTGTACCTTTACAGACAGAAGTGTGTTATTGTTGCGCATTTTGGTTTAACTCCATGATTTGTAGTTTAGTGTTGTCCTTTGTAAAAGGAAATAAAATGAGTGTGTGTTTTTAAACTACAGTCTTCAATTGCCAGTAAAACCAATGAAGAATGAAAGCCACAGGAGAGAGGTGGCATCAGCATTATTCAGTCATGCAGCTTTTTAATGTGTGGAGAATTATTTGGGTGATATGACTTTTGTTTCTGAAAAATTCTTGAGCAAGTACGATATGCAGCTCTGAAATAGTTTGAGCTTAATGGTACTTCAAATAAAAATTAGCTGAAATTTGCTTCTCTTAAGAAGCAGCAAGTTAGTTCTGTACTAGAATCTTAGATACTTAAAAGGGATAACATGCAAAATTAGTGTAATATGTCCAGTCTTTAATGGAAGGAACAGAAACTCTGTTTCCCATGATAAAGTGGTGTAATGTCATTGGTTTATTATTGACCACTCACATATCTGACAGTAAATGCTACTGTGTATCATGTAGTTACATGATCCACAGAAAGACATTAATATGGAATAATCTACAATGCTGCAACAAGACCATGATTAATTTAGGTCATCTTCTTGGGCTTAATGAGAAAGTCTGTTTGATTAGTTGAGGATATTTCTTAAAAGAAAAAAAAAAAAAGAGCATAAATAGGTGTAATTAATTAAACATAAATATGTATAGCAATATAGAAGCATAGATTAGAACACGTCAATCAAACTCCTGCTGCTAAAATATTTTCAATAGTCAAGTAGACTTCAGTGGGAGAGTGAGACATTGCAAGACATGGTCCATTGTTCTGGAGTAGGAAGATACATGAGAGTATAGTTTGACTGGAATTTTTCAAAGAACCATCAAGAAGCCCTCAAGTTTATTGAGACACAATGTTCCTGAGAATCTATTAATTTTTATGCTACTTTCTCAGAATTTCTGTCACTAGGAGGATTTGATTTGGGCTAGCTGTAATCCAAGATTGTATTTTAACCTAGATGAAGTAGTAACCTATTATTTATTCTATTTGTCTGAGACTAGGAAGCCTTTTATTCATAGCAATGTTTTGCTTAACACAAAGGAAATCTTAAAGCTGGATATTCCTGGCTGTAAATCCAGTTCTAGAAATAAAGCATCTAACAAATTGTTTGAACATGTTAGTTGCGTCCTTTATTTTATATGGCTGTTTTTGTAACATCCTATATAACATGTGCTCCATACACTTGCTGGATACAAAATTCAAAGTATTTCCTGTGCTTCAGCAAAGTTCACTGAAAATATAATCATAGCTGTTACTGACCCAGGATATTAATGATGATCTAGTGCTTGATCTAGCAGCTGGCAACCCTGCCTGTGGCAAGGGAGTTGGAACTTGATGACCCTTGAGGTCCCTTCCAAACCAAGCCATTCGATGATCCTATGATCTACCTATTCTTTTTGCTCTCTTCGATTCTTATGAAACCCCCTGGCACCTTAGTGCATTAATATTTATAAAATGGAAAATTTTAACAATCTTTTAAGGCAAGTGTGCAGCTACTAATTGGAAATGCAAGTTATTATATATGCAAGTTATATATACGTATCTTATTATAATTGGGTTAGTAGACTAATTATTCAAGTACCATGGAATGGGGATCTGGGTTTTATATTTGTTAGGAAACAGATGTATTCTTGGAATTTTAAAGAAGCTATTCAGAATATTTGGTCCAGGGGAGATGAACTTTCAGAATGTTGTCTGTAAGAATAAAATGGCACTACTGAGTTCTACTTGTTGTATATGAGGACTTTTCTCAATGTGCTGCATCCATTAGTCATCTATCTGCCTAAAAAAACCGCCCAGATTAATGTGACATTATGAATGCAAAATTCTCTGGCTATAACACAAACGAAGACAGTTAAATACAAATCCATCAATTTCTTGTTAATACTTTTCCCATTTATAATGTAAACAGTGAACAAATTGTTGTGTGAGAAAGTTTCCTAACAAGGTCACCTCAGTATATATATTAAGGGTTCACTAAGGAGTATTTCCATTTTCAGTTCGAAAGAATCTGTCATTCATTTGTGGCTGGTGTCTACTACACAAAATATGCAAAATATGCAAAGAGCAATACATCAATAATAAATATGCTAGTTTTCATACTGCATAGTTTGTGACCTACTGAAATGACCAGAGTTTTAATACACTCTTGCAGCTTGGCAGTACACAGCATCTATGAATTCTAGATCACAGCCAAGGTTATGGTCAGCTTTTAAATGGGCACCATATACATGTGAAGTCATTTTTGTATGTGTGTGAACCCAGGATTACTTCCTGCAAGATGCCTTACTACTACTTATTTAGGGTTATTTTCCTGTCATACATATGCATATATGCAGGGGGTACTAGTTACAGGTTTCAGAGGATGAGGACTGATCCGAAAGTAATGCCTCCTAATTTTTTTTATGTTGAACTGCAATGTCTGAAGCAGATGTTGGTGGTATGGCAGTAAAGATGAAACCTTCCCCCTAAGATTCCACTAGATTTTGTGGCTGTGATGACAGCAGAGGAGTAGTCTGACAAAATGGTTTCTTGACATAGAAGTGTATATGAAGAAAAATTGTGGAATTGAATTCCTCTATGTGGAAAAAAATTGTGCTCATCAATGTTCATCAACATTTGCTGAACATTTATGGAGGTCAAACATTGGATGTGTGCACAGTGAGGCAGTGGGCAATGCATCTCACTAGTGGTGACAGTGATCTAACTTTACTTTCAGACAGGACAGAACTAGGTCTTGAGATGCCCTGATCATGATATTGTAGACAAGTGAAGGTCACCACTTGCTTTGCCCTAAAGTAAAATGATTAGATGCAGGCTTTCTTATCAATAGTAAAGTCTTAGCTTCTCTAAGAGATTGTACACCCTAATGAATAAAGAAAGTATCCCTCACACACTTTTGACCCCTGGGCACCCTTGTGTACTATGTCCAGGTTGGTTCCTGTTTTGGCAATCAGTTCTCAAAATTTCCCTCTGTGCTCAAGACTCTCCATGGTTACAGGAATAGCCTAAAGAGCCCATAGGAGTATCCATGGTTATTATTACTTCCCAGCTGTTTTCATCAAGACACCTTGTAAAACTCAGCTCAATTTTCTATTAACATTGTGGTGTAACTAGTTTCTTGATTGTCACAGAACATTTTAATATCTAACATTAGTATGCCTTCCTCAAAATGTTCATCTGTGATTCTTGGATGTGTCACTGTGCTTAATGATGTCACTCCTTCATCACCACAAGGTGTGGCCATATTTTACATTAGACGTGGCACAGGTTGTGGATCTTAGAGCAAGGCTGAACTTTTGCTTTTGGACTGTGAATACAAAAAAGACCTGCAGTTGGAGAGTGTTCACACTTTTCGGTACATAAAGCTCACATGTAAGAACATTTCTGTCTCTTAAAATATCAGTATTTTCTAGATCTATCTACTTGAAATCACATGATTTTCTGTATGTGTAATTAGTACATGAAACAATGTAGATGATATTTCTGCCAAAAAAATCTACATATTCAGGCTGCAGCAGTCTGGTATAAATGACACCTAACATTAGTCATTTCAATCTCATTAGTTCTGTGCCACTTTATATAACATACAGATGGGGCTGACCTACAAAACGTTGATTTCACAGGCATACTTCAGATGGTTACCAAATATTTACAGAACAGCTTCATTTCTGGTCACAGGCACTGATTATTCTGCAGAAATATTAATTTAATAATTGCAAGATTTTAAAACACTGAAGAGATTATGGTGTTCTGGGGACGTTTTGGGGTCTGTTGACTACCAGTCAAATTTTGGATGGAGATACTTCGGGAGATATCATGTCCAAATATACAAATTGCATTCATTATATAAATCACACATGTTGAAAACAGATTTTGTTAGTTTTTATGAAAGCAATTTGTTGCTTGGCTGCTGGGGATATTTTTTCCTCATTTTCAATTTTTTAGTTCTTTAATATTGCTCACAACATAGTAAGCATGTAGCAAAAAATATACATATATTGAAACCACAGATAGAACAAATTTAGGAATGCAGAATTTTCTCTCTCTCAGTCAGGAGGAAAAAACAGCTGCTTACATCATTCTATAGATTTCTAAATTGTAGCTGGATTAACATTGGATTGCATATTCTTCAGAAACATATGCAATTTTTATTCAAGAAGAGAAGTAGCAAGTAACAGATAGATAGCAAAATTATCAACCACAAATGTCTTATTTAAATTAGATGGCAAACTTCCTCATTCTCAACTGACAGAGGAATCTAAAGCAAAGTAATCACTTGTATTCCCAAATCAGGATGCCATCAAGACCTACCTCCAAGTCCAAGTCATTTCATCTTGAATATTCTGTAAGCCTCTTCAAAAACCTTTTAGATGATTCTTAACTGCTGATGAAATAAGTTACTTTCATGCCTGATCTGCATTTCAGCAGGAGTCCAAGTCAGCATCTTTATTTTCTTCTGTATCTTGAACCTTTCATCTTCATCATATTCAAGTGAGGAAAAATAGATACATTTCTTTTGTGAAATTTTTCATTTTTTTTCGTGATTTGATCATGTCTCTTCTCATATCCAAAGTTATTCAAGGGGGTAAGCTTTGCGTTTATACATACCTCTGAATTGTTTATGATTTTCTACAAGTAAATTACAATTCTTTATTGCAGTTCTTCAGCATTTCTTCAATAAATTAAGTAAGAAATATCTTTAAAATTTGTGAAAAAATTATCAATATATTTCCTGTTTAAAAACAAAGTGCTTTGTGTTCTCAAATTTTTCAGTTTAGAATGTGGCTCCCCTTATTACCAACAGTTCTGTGGCATGTCTAAACAAGAAAAAGGCTTGTGGCATTTGCACTGGGTTTTCACATTCACTTTTATGTTAGCTTCTGTTTATTCATAATATATTCTGACTAAGAAGATGCAGTAGGAAGTGGGAGGACCTTTTCCCCTGAGAGAGAGTTTACCCAAGGCATGAAATAGAAGGAGGAATGAAGACCTTTGAATCCACAGGGAAGTAGTCTTGTGATTGCTTAGTGCAAGCTGCTGCATTTTGGCTTTATTCAGCTTTGTTTATGCAAGTTCTACTGTAGAACCAGAAGTATGTATTAAATTAATATTATTCTGAGTAAAAGCTCAATCAAGTGAGTAAAGTTCACTAACTTACTTCATGAGAACGCATTTCTACAGTTTGTTTCTGCTCACAGGTTGAGAGGACAAAATATTAGGCCTCTAAAGTGTATTGAAAGTCTTACAGTAGACAATGGATATTTGTTTAAAACGGTTGGTGAAATGCAGAGAGCTATTTACCTCCCTTTAAACTAGACATCCTGAGCTCAGCTCAGTTGCCTAATGATGGATCTGATGTCACCTGTCCTCTATCCCAACTGCTGACCAGCAATTTGCATGGATGTCATGGAGGACCTGTCATAGGTATTAGTTCTGAGTGACGTTCAGATGGAATGGGAAATTTCAGACAGCAATTCATGCCTGTGCATAAGAGCACTGATATTGTTAATGTGTTGCCAGCTGGACTTCCATTAAAAGCTGTGATTACTGCAGCTTTCCTAGTTGTTCAAAGTGACTTGACTTTGTGCATCATTCTGATCTCATTGCTTAGTTGTATCATATTGCGTAAGCATGCAGCATCTCTTACTTCAGTTTTCTTGTGAGCATACACATCTCAGTTTCATGCTGGATTCACATGATAAGAGTAACATCCGAAGCCCTATCAGAGTAGTAACATACTACTTTACTTCTTCATCAAGGCATCCTTTTTACTTTTCCTGTTCTTGGTATCCTGAAAGTCAGATCTTGTTCGGCATCAAGAACAGATCCTTCCTACAGAATGTAGTGAAAAAATGTCTGCTTGTTTTTGTGGGGGAACCTGATGCTGAGAAAGGCCTACAACATTTGTTCTAAGAATATATATATATATATGCATGTTTTTTGTGTGGGTGAGAGAATGGAAGTGTTGAATTATTTCAGACAAGGTACTTTATCTGTTAGTTTGATGAAGAATTCTTCTACTTATACTGGAAGACTTGAAAATTATTTTATAATATCAATATTATATGAAGGAGGGCTGTTTTGCTGAGTGTAATGGTCACCAAAATTATATCCTGTAACATAGCCTTACAGATGCTATTAAAGCAAAACTTCTGCTGAGACTGTGGAAATTCTGCAAAATTACCTATCCCCAAAGCCACTTGTGATTGCAAAACATTTCTGCTTTTATAGATAGATAGAATCAAGGAAATGAAACATTTGTGGAATGTATGACTGGATTAAAGCAATTAAAGGAGCATTGCCAATTTGGAGGGAGTTTAAATGATGCATTAAGGGAAGGGTTAGTGAGTGTTATGCAAAACAATGCAATCTAAAGGCAGTATTGATGGAAGTGGATTTGACCCCAAAATGTGTAGCAGCTATTGCTATTTCAAAGGTGCCAGAGAACAGAGCTTCGTGAAGCTTATGCAACAAATAAATTAGATAGGCTTGAAAAGCACTGAAAGATTAGGTAGTTCCTGTGAGACAAACAATCTTGCAGTACAAGTCATTGGTTGTTCAAGGACAAATTCTGAAGGAACTGCAAGTAAAATACACATTCACAGAATGTTTGGGTAATTGCAAAAAAAAAAATGAAATTACTATCTTACAAGGGCAGTGATAAAGAACATCTGATTCAGCATATTGTAAATCAGGACTATGAGGCTGCAGGGGATACTATAATGTATCTTTACCTAGTTAATTTAGAAAATAATGAGATGAATAATGATTAAAATGTAATCTCAGAAGGATTCTGTTGTTCCTTTTTTTTTTAATAGCAGAATTGTCAATGCCTTATTTAGGAGACAAAATTCAGAAAAAAAATGTAATAAATATAAGAGTGTGTATAGAGGAAATCATTGTCTTCTGGGTGTGTTTTTTTTCTGCAAAGGTAAGTGAAAACTGTAAGCACCATATGCTAACCCTGTGATTTGTAGTACAGTAGTCATGCATTTCTCAGTAAAGAATGACAGTAAGAAGTTCATCTGGAGTAGTCACTGTAGAGTATGCAGGCTCCAAAAATAATTTGAATCTTGCCCAAAGCAAGAATTAACTGGATTTTATAACAGCTGATATCTTTCTCAGATGGTACTCAGAAGCTTAAAACATGTGAATGCAAAATGTTTTAATTACTCTCTCTTCAAGAAAAATTTTATTGTCTGTCCAGTGCCTTTTTTTGCAGAACAGCCAAATACAGAAGGAAAGCTTCACTACTTTCATATCTGATAACGTTTTCCCAAGGTTAACTGGATTAAAGGGAACCCTCAGTGGCAGCAGGAACAAAAAAAAAAGGCTGTCAAGATATACGGTGATTTGCATTCTCTTAATCGATGTATGTATATTGTGCTTTGCCAGACTAGAAGATGTTTGTTTCATTAATGAGTAGCAGCCTTTCTGAAGGATGCCTATTGGCAAATGGATACTTCAGAGAGGGAGAATCAATATCTTATAGCTTTTTCAACCTTGTAGTCTGGTGTTTAGAATAGCACATCTGCTTGCCCCTTAGCATAAACAATAGTTGTTGGTTATCATGATGTATCTGTTGCTCAGTGTTATTTGGACACTACATGCATATGGGAGAACAGTCAACTCAATGTAACTCATATTTACTGGAGTATTTTAAAGAAATATTTATATAATTAAATATTAAACTCATCATAAACTCATATAATGAAAAATTAAACTCATCTTAAAGTGCTCAAAAGTCATGGCCTGGGATCCAACAGTCTTTTTCAAGTGATAACACTTGAGTTCTTCTAGTTTGCTTACCAGCATTCATAACATTACTGTTCATATGTTTACGTTTCTCTCTGCAATAAATAGGTAATTATTGATGAAATTGCATAGGTCGGGGCTATTACCAAAGAGTATATTGAAACATTTTGGAATATTCTCTATCCTTCAACACTGCCAGCAAAATCATGCAGACTGTAATAAAAAAGTATGTCAGTGTCCCATTATTGTGACAATTTTCATCTATGGGTACTAAAAATATTAACCAAAAAATTAGGCTGCAATAATGGCACGGTATCATGAAATACTGCTTTTCTGGTCATTTTGTTTTTGTGATCCTCTGTAAACAGAAGAGCTGTTCTTCAATACTTTACTTCACTCTTCATTTATCTCTGTACAATCCAATCTCTTTCTCCCACAGGTGTCATTCAGACCTCTGATAAAGCAGAGCTGTCCTGCATGAGGATGTTCAGATGTGTGTTCACATAGGAGGTCAGGAATGAAATATCTTGGAAAGGAGATAAATGATGCAAACAGAAGTCCTGTATCCCAGCATAAAGCGAAATTTTGCGACACTGAGTAATGGGATGAAATCGCCTTTGTTGCAGCTCAATAAGGGAAAAGATATCAGTGAGATTGTCAGAGAACAGCCATGAGGTGTTTACTGAAAGAAGAAAAGGATCTCTACCATCTATACAAGCACTCCAAAATGTCTCCTTATCCTCAAGGCTGAATTTCACCTCAATATATGGTGTCATTGTGGTACAATTTTTTCTGTAATACGTGAAAAAAAGAAGGAATGAGAAGCTTTCTGCATTTGTAACCCCAAACCAGGAGGAAATGCTATCTAAGACACATTCTTTTAGGTCTCTTTGCACCTGTACTTCTCACATTCTTAAGCCTGCAGGGGAGCAAGACTTATGAGAGCTAAGCCTGGCCTGTTTTTTTTTGTTGTTTGTTTGTTGGTATTTGTTTTATTTATTTGTTTTCCCTTCACTCATGTATTGAACGTTATCTAGATTAGAAAATACATGGATAGAAATGGAGTTATAAAGTCCATGAGAAAATCAGAGAAATCATGTAACAAGAGACTTTCTGGTACAACCTGAAATTGAGAGAATTACGATAATTTTTACCACTTTCTTACCCGTGAGACCATGTTCTAATAATAAAAGACGACAAACATAACTGACGCAGGAGAACTACAGTTTTAATGGCTGAATAGAAATGACTGATATCTTCTTGATAGAAAGGCACTGTGATTTAATTGTTCCACTAAACACTCTTGCTTATGACGGATCTGATTTTTTCAGCTATTTGTACAAGACAGGTTTGGTCTTCAGGGTGATTCTTTCAATTGGTTTGAAATGTTTTAGTCCACGCGTCTTTTCTTGATCTTGAGAAGCACTTTACACTTTACTTACATTACTTAAATGATTCATACCGTTTGTTTGAGATGTGTTAGTAATGATGATCACATAAATTGAGGTATACAAAACTCTTGCGTGTGATATACTTTTATGAAATCAGTCACTAATAAAAGAATAACGATGATTTCCACAGATATGTCCTACAGCCCTAATAACTCTACATTCCACAGATTTTGGGATTTATGTCAAGCCTCTTAAATCAGTGGAAAGAATTTACTCTCAGAGGCTTTGAATCAGGATCTGTAGGGAATTCTCTTGATTCTGCATGCTGTCTCCCTTATTTAAGACTGAAAGAACATGGATGAAAATAAACAATGCAGAAGTGATTTGACCGCAGGAAGGGAATAACTACAATACCCATTTGACTTCTCAGACCAGGATTCTGCAGGTAGGATTTTGAAACACCAGAGAACTACAGATTTTTAAATCTGCAGACCTTTCAGTGAGACAGATTTTATTATTGTGATGATATACTGTGATATTACTGAAAAACCACAATGGGAAAGCCATATATCTCAGAGCATTAGATGTTGTACAAACACGTAGCAAATAGAATTTGCTTCCCTGACAGTACTTAATACTTTTGTAAATCAAGTAGGACAATAATTGAACATTGGAACGGCTGGGATAGAGTTAATTTTGTTCAAAGCAGCTTGTTTGATATTTGTGTTTGGGATCAAAACAGTGCTGCTGACACATGGATTTTTAGCTGTTGATTAGTGGTACTTATGCAGAGGCAAGGTTGTTCCTGCTTCACAGCAAGCAGCTGGGAATGTACAAGAAGCCAGGAGGGAACACAACCGGGACAGCTGACCCCAATTGACTAAGGGGATATTCCATTCCAGATTACATCATGCTCAATAATAAAACCTAAGGGAAAGAAGGAGGAATAGGGGATGTTTGGAATTACAGCTTTTGTCTTCACAGGTAACCATTACACATGATGAATCCCAGCTTTCCTGGAAATGACTGAACATCTGCTCACTGATAGGAAGTAGTGAATTAACTCCTTGTTTTCCTTTGCTTGCACACACAGCTTTTGCTTTACGTAGTAAGCTGTCTTTATTTTGACACAGGAGTTTTCTAACTTTCACCTTTCTGTTTCTCTTCCCCATCCCTATGGAGGGAGGATGGTGGAAAGGAAGGAAATATGACTGTGTTGCCCATTTGACTGTAACAGACATAGCCCTGATCTATTTCTAGACAAACTTTTTGGCATAATGACAAGGTACAATTTCTAGGACTAGAAGTTTTCTACTGAAATGACTTTGTGGGTAATTGTAAAGTTTTCTAGCACTGTGAGTTAAAACATCAACAGCACCTGAAGGTGAGATTGGCACCTCCATTTAGAAATTACAAACAGTAAGTGCACCATCACATCAGGAACAATGGCAGTTTAAAAGCGACAGGTTGTCCACAGTAATTTTGAAGCTCAGGGGAAGGGCTATGAACACATGGTCTTACAATACATTTAGGAGTGTTTTGAGAAGTCTGAATTAAAAATGATCATTCGTGGCTTCATATTCAGAAATACCTAATTTCAAACTCATATATCAGTTTTCAAGAAGATGAACACACAGCAATATCATGAAAAGTAGAATTTTTCACATTATTCAGCCATGAATAAATAACATTTCCAAGTACAATACGAACAAGCATGCTGTTAGGATGCCAGCTGGCTCCATCATATGGAGATATTGCTGCCTTTAGTGCTTGTTTCTCCACAGACTGACACAATAAACTGAGGCTCCAAAAAGCTAAAGGCTTCTTAACTGCTCATTGACACATAATAGTGGTCTCCAAGTACTCTTTCAGATGTCATTATGCTCTATCATGTCAGTGAGCCATGGATAATAAGAGCACCTAGTGTAAATCACTGGGGGGTGTTCTGCTAGCTCATTAGGTTCTCACATAAATTTAATAACAGATTTATTTATTACTCTTTTGAGTAATTAAAACTGCTTTGACAAACATTAGATATAGCCAGAAAAGTGAAATGAACTCCTGTGTTTCAGTGTTGTGTGCACCCCTATCATCTTTCCCATGCCTTCCTCCAATCCCCTTCTTTCAGTCAAGAAAGAGTATATTTTACCTCCTTTTACCCTCTACTGTCATGTTGCAGGTCAGTTAAATTTTGTTCTTCCTACAGATATCCAACACCCTCTTGATCTACTTCTGGCTTACCCTGACTATCAGTTCTGGCACTACAAGTGTCTCATGAGCAGATCTAAGTTCCCTGCATTGTATTGCCACAGCTACCAGCCTGTGAACAATAGGTTTTGTGAAACAGCATGGTTTTTCACCGGAATGCATGTTCAGCAATGAATTCAGTATGTTTCATTGCATAGCCTCTCATCCTTGATCATGGATTTTGAGATATTCATCACCTACCACACTATGTAATTTATCTCTGTAGTTTTGCTGGTACAAGTTCCCTAATTGTGTCCAAGAGAAAAAAATTGCTATTATTCTTCTGCTAGTATCACTGGGATTCTGAATGCCATTATTGTGATCAGGCAGGAATACTTGATACATACCGGAAACAACACACCAAGTTCTGCAGTATGAGCTATTATGTGTACTTAGCCTTCCTACTGTACATTTAGACAGGTACCTCCTCCACTTTGTATGCATTCAGTCCATTTATTACTAGCAAAATTTCTGTATGTAAGGATTTTCTTTTCATGTCCTTCACTGGCTTTGGAACATTTGATTTTGGATCACCTTTCTGTTTGCATAAAACTTCCTCCATCTGTCCCATATTAAACAAAACTTTTTCATGCCCCTGACGTCTTGTATCTAACTGGGCAAAATCAGCTGACTGCCACTTGTTTTGCCAGAACTACATAAATTTGGATGTTTAAAAAAATTTTAGTAATTCTTTGTTCTACAAAATGCTGAATGCATTTGTGAAAGTTATGCATTTTCACTAGCGATGAACAGAAGCCTGCATACAAAGCTCTGATAAATCTGAACTAGTTGATCCACTGTCACTACTGCTGAAACACACCACCCACTGCCTCACAGTGCTCACATCCACTGGTTTGTCTCCATTAATGTTCAGAAAACATCAGATAATGTAAACGTGTGCATTTTTTTTTTTCTGGTTGAAGGAATTCACTTCCACACCTTTCATCATGCTCACTACCATGTCAGACACCATTTTGCTAGATTGCCCCTCTGCTGCCATCTGTCACGTGGCAGCAAAGTGTAATGGAATACTGGTGGGAAGATTCCACCTCTGCTGCCATACTACAACCACCCGCCTCTGGTGTTGCATGCCAAAATAATAAAGTTAGAAGCATTACTTTTAGAGCAACCCTCATATATCAGTCAGTAATGCTACCTCCTTTTGTCATGTCTTTTTATACAGAATCTGCACATAACGTGATTTATTTGATAGCATGATTAGATGATAAAGATTAGTTTCCTACTTTTAGTAGTTATTTTTCTTCAAAAATAGCTAAAGCAAAATTGATATTATGAAAAATGCATAGAAGAAATTTTCCATGTGAGTTTAGGGGAGAAAAGTCAGAGGATTTTATCAAATCAATGACCCTACTTACTCTTGTGTTTAAGGATCATTAATTTATTGTGTGTCAGTTGTACTGAGTAATTCCTTTTTTTATAGGTGTGTAGTGCAGTAACATGCAAAACAAAATAGAAGATAAAACTAACAGCCCCTGCTTTTATTCCTTCTCATGTTTCATCAGGTTGTTGTCTAGTGTAATTCTATGATATTACTCTGAATTGAGTAGACCTATGGAAATTCTGTATTAGGATCTGCCTCTTTACAATCTGATCTCAGCAAAATCAATGTCATCTCATAAATGTAACACTCATGATTAGAAAATCTTGTTCTATGTGTTAGACATTTAGTTTATGGGCTAAATGAAAGTGTTATTGACGGAAATAATCACTATCATCTTGGTTTGGTCCCATGTATTCAATTCTCACCTTGTCAAAAAAGGTGGAGGATTTGTGTTTTAATGATTAAGTTGATACTGAAGTCCTTAGCTAACTTAAGACTTGCCTGTAAGTTACCAAAACATTGCTAACCCTACACTGGAGCTGTATTAGCTCTTAACGGCTGACAGAAACATCGTGGCCTGGCAGCATATTTCTGTTGGAACAGCATAAAGCAACTGGAACCAATAATTTACCAAAAGTGTAATTGTATAATAAAGAGAGAGAGTTTTGATTCTGCCTTCATTGTAGATTAAATGGTCACTAGTAAAAGATTAGCCTTTTTCCCCTTCAAATTTAATAATGCTATTTGTTTAGTGGCCATCAATCCTGTTGAGACACTGACTCCAGACTGAACTCCCTGGGGGTAATCCCAGTTGCCAAATGTAAATCACAACAATTATCATCACTCCATGTTCAAGTGGAGATCTTCCTGAGAGTGTGCTAATTCCAGTGGAGGATGAGTTTGGGATTGTTATAGCAGAGTTAAATGCCATGGGTACAAAATTTCTTGTACCCTTGATCACTATGTGCACAGAGATCAATAAATAATTCCAGTTTGAATCAGGAGGACATGAAGATGTTTCTTTTCTTTATGTAGAATCTGTTTCCTATAAAGGAAATTGCAGAATAGAAAACTTTTGTGTTCTTCTTTTCTTAAACTAAAGACTTTGAATTCAAGTTTTCTCTGGCATAATAAGCCATAACCCTCGAATAGGAAATTAATTTTTAGTTGTCATAAAAGAACAATTTTAAAAAATATTGAAAAAATAATTTGCATATAGACATGTTCTAAGTTTAAGATCTGCAAATTCACAGAACAAAGAACTAAGGAGGTCGGTAGGCACATCTGAATGTGTGCTCATTCAAATCCCTGCTCAGAGCAGAGTCAACAATGGCTACAGTCAACAACTTGTTGTTGTTATTGTTGTTGTCTTTACAGCTTTTTATCTCTTCTGTACATCCAAGACCATGGACAGTGTTAAATTTGTTGATTAAAGAGGAGTTTAGTTAACTGGAAAACATTACAGCAACAATATTTCATTACAGCAGAAGTACACTATTTTTGTACTTTTCTGTCTGCACACATTGGAATCTTAAGAAAAGAGTGAATTTTATTTAGTTATTTTCTGAAGTGAGATCGCTCTAAAGAGGAATGTATTGCATATATTATTGCAAGCATATTATATGCATATAATATTGCAAGCATATTAGATATAAATGGTATTTGACATCATCAAGTTTTCTCTTTTGCTAATTTGGGAGTATAATGTTATCTGAGTGTCGATAAAAATGATAGGTGACAGCTACAAGGAGGAAAGGCACACAATTAACTTTTGTGTATCTACATCACTTTTCAGGAAAATAAGCCACACTGACCTGGAATACAAATAATTTGTAGAATGAATTATTTATCAGTGTGGAAGAATCTCTGTACAAGAAAAAATCCTTCAGAGTCTGGGAAAGACAATTACATGGTAAATATTTTAAATCCACAAATGCATAAGTATCATAAAGCACGATTCTTTCAAATCAGATTATTCATCATCTTGCCAAAAATCCAAAACTTAAACCAGATGATCACTGTGAGCTTTTCACTCTTCAGTCTGAGGAACCAGTGCAGCCCTGAAAACTATGTGCAGCCTTGATAAGTAGACACAGACTCTTAGTTCCACACATGAATACCAGTCTCATCAAGTATGTAATTACTGACTTCTGGAAACACCACTCCTCGCTCATTTCCATGAACATCTAATAGATAAAAAAAAATTATAGTGAGGTTTGTAAACATTTACATCTGTCTTGATGTCCAGAAATGGGTGATCATGAACAGGAAGCTGAAAGTTCCTGTTTGTCTACTAATATAACATGATTGTGACAGTGTTAAGAAGGCTTTGCAAGGAACAGGACATAGAGCAGGGGTACATCTAGGGGCACTAAAACATTGACAAGTTTGTGTTTTACAGACAGGCAGAGTGAGAGTGAAGTTATGTGCATACTAATTTGCAACCGACAGGAGAAGTTGCCAAGAGTGTGGTGTGTAAAGATTGCCCAAGTCACATTTTTTGTTTAGAAGAAAGATTTTTTTGGTTTTGTCTAGAAGAACTCAACTTGCTTCCAGGACCAGAAACTGCACTTCTGGTTTGAGGATGAAGAGAACAGTGCCCAGGTTGTAACAGTGAATGTTAGGAAGGAGAGAGAAAATTATATCCCTGCCTATTCTCTGGGCAAGTTGGAGTGAGATCCATAACCTTGGCAAAACCCAGCTGAGAAGGTCATGAGCAAATGATGTGCTCCTGCACTGTACCTGAACTGTTTCAAAACCATCAACTCACTCTTACTGAAGAAATTGGTTCACGAGGGACAGGTTCTCTTTGGAAAGATATGGAAGTCTCCTTTCTCTGTTGTCAGTCTCTACTGCCATACCACTAACATCCACCTCTGACACGGAGGGCCAACATAATAAAATATGAGACATTACTTTCAGAGCAGATCTTGTGCATAACTGTTTTCTTCTTGTTTATGACAAAATATTGGTCTGAGATTGAATTAAATATGAATAGCATTTTCCAACATTAAAAGCATCCCTTAAAAAAATGGGTTGATATTGCTGATTATCTTTTCCCGTGGGAATATTCAAAGGAATGATTTTGGTTGCAAAGATTTTTCACTGCAGACACAAATTCATATTGAGTATGAAGAAGCAATATCTTTAAAACGGAGGGAAGATGTGGTTCGAAAAAAGACATGCTTGATAATCTAGTAAATCCTACATGAGTTATGACTTCCATATTAAGAAGAGAGATTTGGAGATTTTATTTATTTATTTATTTATTTATTTTAATAAGAGAAATTTCATGAAACTAAGAAAACTCTGCATGCTCTTATTTTGATACCAGAAGTGAACTTGCGAAGGAATTGTCCAGCTAGAAACTGAAAAATCATAATTCACTGTCTAAGCATTGATGCAGAGTTTAAAGCCGAAATTAAAGCTGTTCCTGAAGACAGATTGAAATTCAGGGCCAATTTAATACCATCTCTTACAACTGATGGGAAAATGTGGCTGGATGGGCTCATCTGGACAACTTGAAAAATTACTTCATATCCTGAGCTCAAATGATTAATAAATATTTGAGTGTTTGGTTTTTTTTTTGTTTGTTTTGTTTTTGTTTTCAATAAGTCACAGGAATATCAGGCAAAAATATACGATGATTTCTGTGATCGAATGCTGCATCAATAAAGAATTGTATATATATATAAGTTAAAGCAAAAGTGAATATGAAAAAATGTAAATGTTAGACATATCACTGAATCCATGAAGTGATAGGACAGAGATGTCTCACTAACCGTAACCATAAGATATGCTTTAAAAATAATAATGTTACATACCCTGATTCTTCCTGCAATGTGGTGTACGCATTATCTTAGTGTAAGACTTATGAAGGTAACAAGGAAGAGCTTAGTTATTCAATACAAAATGCATGTTCCCATAATCAGATTTATGAACTGCATGAAATTTGGTAATTATTTTTTTATTAGGAATTTCAAATTCATGAAATTATTAAAAAAAAAAAAAAAAAGGAAAATGGAGGCACGCAGAAAAAAATATTTTATATTTTACTTATGGTGGCTACTTTTGATTTACTGTAATTGCCTCTCGCTCTGAAGAAAAGAGAGAGTGATCATTCTAACACATGAGGGGCATGGGATTGAATTCAGAATCCAGTCCTGCTCTGGAAGGCTTTGTAAAGATTCCATTTGTCTCATTCATTTGAATATAATAAAACTTTTTTAAACATATGTTTTATTTGCAGATTCATAGAATCATAGAATCACCAAGGTTGGAGAAGACTGCCAAGATCATCAAGTCCAACCATCCATCTACCACCTCCATTTTCCCATTAGACCGTATCTCTTAGTACCACATCTAAAGTTGCTTGAAGACCTCATAAGACTTGTGATCCAAACAATTTACAGCTCTGTTGTTCTTCTCTGGACACAGTCCAGGGCCTCAAGGTTTTTATTGTAGAGAAGGGCATGCAAAACTGAACACAGTACTTGAGGTGCGGCCTCAACAGAGCTGAGTACAGGGGGACAATCACCTCCCTGCTCCTGCTGGCTATCCCATTTCTGATATAAGCCAGGATGCCATTGGCCTTCTTAGCCACCTGGGCACATTGATGACTCATGTTCAGATAAATGTTGACCGGCACCCCCAGGTCTGTTTCTTCTACACAGTCTTCCAGCCACTCTGTCCCAAGCCTGTAGCATTGCCTAGGGGTGTTATGACCAAAGTACAGGACTCAGCATTTGGTCTTGTGAACTTCATCCCATTGGCCTCAGCCCAGTGATCCACCCTGTTTAGAACCCTCCGTAGGGCCTTCCTACCCTCAGGCAGATCAACACTTTCTCCCAGCTTGGTGTCATCTGCAAAATTACTCAATCCTCTCTTTCAAGTCATCAATAAAGATCTTGAAGAGGGCAGGCCCCAATACCAACCCCTGAGGAACACCACCCATGACAAAACACCAGTTGGATTTTACTCCATTCACCACTATTCTCTAGGTCTGGACCTCCAATCAGTTCTTTACCCAGTAAAGAGTGTACCTGTCCAAGCCATGGGCTGCTAGCTTCTCCAGGAGATTACTGTGGGAGACAGTGTCAAAGGCTTTTCTGAATTCTAGGTAGAATAATACACTAACAGCTTTTCCCTCACCCAGCAGGCTGGTCACTCGATCATAGAAGATCAGGTTGGTCAAGAAGGATCTGCCTTTCGTGAACCCATGCTTTTCTTATTCCCCAATTGTCCTGCATATGCCATGTGGTTGCCCTCAGGACAATTTGTAGATCTGAGGCCAACACTATTAACATAAAACTACTGTTTTATTCTCTACCTTGAGAAAATCACCATGATGAACAACACAATGGACAGTGAGCCAGTTTTCCTATTTTATCCTTGTTCTGGCAAAGTAATGTGCAATCCCTTTGAACCTCAGGCACTCAGGGTTTACTGTTGCTGGTTGGTCATCTGCTTGTATTGTGCCCTGGTTTGTGCCACAACTCTATTTTGTGCCATGTAGGACCTGCAGTAGCTAATTTCATTTTTTGTCCAGGCCATGAAGCAGCCCTGAGGTGACTGATGGGAGATCAAGGGAGACCTCTGTATGGTGTGAGGGGTGTCTGCATCTCTGCCTAGTGACCTGAGGGGAAACTTACGTGTGCTTTTTAATTTGGAGCAATAGTCACAGTCTTATGTAGTTTATCTCTGTTGCAGCTGAATGACTCCTTTATCACTCCAGCATTATATCAATCTTTTGCCAAACAGCTCTCCCATTCAAAAGTATACAATCTTTTTTCTTCCCTCTCTTTATTTTTTCTGATAAATATTCATATGATTTTTACATCTTAGTCAAGGGAAATAATAGACTGACGTAAAGAAAACTTCATGCAAATTATCAGTTTATGTTGTGCTTGTAAGTTTTTAGAAGTGTATTATATCTCTAGAAGTAAAATAAGAAATGGTTGCATCAGCTATTTGCAACCTAAATTAAGATTAAGAGTTGTGCTGATGGGCTGCAATAGACAAAAACAAAAACTGAAATCTTAGTCCTGTGTTTGGAATTTGAGTTTCGGTGGTAGTAAGCCCTTCCAGATTCCTTGCCCCTTACATAATGTGATAAATCCTGTCATCTGTTTTCTGATAGGATCTACTTGTAAGGCTGGAACGAGAAGTGCAAACATTCCTGAAATCGCTTCTAGGTTCTCAAGTAATCACAACTGCATACCTGAGAAATGGTACACTGCTTTGAATGTTTACAATATATCACTGCAGCTGCTGGGAATGGACTACACCAGCAGAACTGGAGAGAAAACAGGAAAAGCGTTGTTTCATTTTTAATAAATCTCAATGTCCTATAAATTTTGATCTCTTTTTCTTAAGTAAATCTGTCCCAATACACCCATGGCACCCTATTTTGAATTGTTACTAAAGTTTTCCCAGCTATGGCATTAAAGGTCATCTGGAAAATCTGATTTATGTGTTTAAACTCCATAACTTCTTTGGAAAATGCTGATAGGTAGAAGATGAATATGAGAGCTGGGAGATAAATATCCTGAAAGCACACAAATGTACGCTAGCTTAGTATTTGTGAGCAAGGCAGCTCACATTAGTTAGCTTGCTTCAGTGGAGACAATTTTATTTTTAATATTTCCAGAAATGTTTCCCTTTCTGTTGAAAAGAAATCAATAAAAACAAGCAGACGAAAACATATGTACATAAAAGAAATTAACAGAAAAAAAAAAAAATCCTGAAAATTATTCTATTAAAAAATAGGCCATTTTCACCTGTATCACTAGCTCTCCTTTTTCCATTTTCAGACTTTCCTCCCAGGTGACACCCTTGAGAAATGAGGGCTTTCATCAAATGGAAGTTGCATGTATAAACTTTCAGACAGTTTTCTCGTGGCCACAATGAAACCTTCCAAAAACAAAACTACAGGTGTATAGCTGGTTACTACACAAATAATAAGCAGACAAAGTTTGTACAGACTTTTTGCCTCCATATAATGGAGGGGACATTAGGGGAGCTGTGAACCACCATATGATATTACAAGAAGCACATGCACTGGGTTAATGCCCTCCTCATAAACGTACATGTTTTCTGATCTTCTATCGCTGATCTTCTCAGACTGGGAATAGGTCAATTTAATGCTTAATGATTTGTAGTGAAGAAAGGAAGATCAGAATTAAAATATAAGAAGAAAGAAATGTCACAGAATCCACTTATCATTGAAAATTGAATATTTATCATTTTTATCATATTTATCATATTTATCACTATCATCGAAAGTGAATATTTAGTATTCTTTTCTCACCTCAACATGCATCCTACTAAATGACAGTTCACACATGCTAGTGAAGACACACCAGTACACACATTAACAAGCTGGGATTTCTGGCTCTTCCAGGAAAGGGGACTGACAGTCAGATTATTCAGCAACCAATGGATAAATTAATAAAACTTTATGATTTTTCCACTTAGGAGATTTCTTTAGTCTCCTAAATGCTACCTTAATGTGTCTATAATTTTCCTATTTTAATAAAAACAGAAAGCTGCTTTTACTGTTTCATTTTGGATATTGTCAAAGGCAGTTGGAAAAAAAAAAAAAAAACACAACAGCCTTAGAACTTGTCATTTGAAAGTATATAACCTCGCTATTTACTGCAATCTTATTCAGACTTTGAATAAAAATCAACAAATACTTATCAAGGCCCAAGAGACATCAGAGTTTCTCTGAAGGGGTACCCCCAACAAAGACAATTAAAGAGCTATTATTTTCTCCATTATTAGGTACAAAAGTGAGGAAAAGGATATATGTGGAGAATTACCTGTCTTAGCAGAAGCAGAAAGCTGAGAGTACATGTATGTCATATCTATTTCAAAGCCAGATTTTTGAGTACTATCAACAAGAGCAAATTATGAAAGCCAATCAGGATTGGATACGTCAGGAATCCAACACTAGTAAGTGTTATCCTGTCTATGTTTGAGTCAGAATTCAGGGGCAGAACTGAACGCATGCAGTATTTCAGGCAACCTTTTCTACATGGCTCCTCCAAATGACAGACCAAGTCAGATTTGTACTAGATTTCGTAGTGTTTTTGAACTCTTGAGTGGTCAGGATTTTAACCCTGGAAATCTAAGAAAATTTTAGTAATCTCAAAAAAATATTCAACTTCCTCTCTGTAATTTGTGAGAAACCAAATGCATATGTCTTTTAATTTGATTTCCTTGTAAGATGAGGGTATTCAAGTGTTTTTTTTCCTCTTAGAATCTGTTAATTCCTTCCAAGAAATACCTTCCATCCTTCTGGAGCTTGTGACTCCTCACCGTGACAAGACGCATACTCAGCTCTGCTTATAATGGTGTCTGCCAATCACACAGGTTGGGGCACGAAGAATGTTCAAAGGAAGGCAGTCAATTCACTTGAGAACTTAAAAGATCCTACAGTTTTTTGTTATTTGCTAGTGACCTACGACCTGAACTTTTGTGACCGTGAGATTGTCATAGCTCTTAAAGACTGACATGAAACAATCAGAAGCAAGGAAAATTATTTGGTATTCTATCACCTTCATATTTTGAATTTCTGGGTTGCATCACCAGATTGACTTTTTTTTTTTTTTTTTTTTTTTTTTTTTAAATCATTTCAGTTACCTGACTCTAATATTTTTTTGATGGGCTCTATAAGTAGAATAGAGTGTTGCACTGACTGTAGTCAAAGTAAATTTAGTTTTCGGGACTCTTCTTTTGCAAAGGAGGACTAAATAGTTAATTCAATTGTCATGCAAATGACATTTTCTTCACTTTAATTCACTCATTTTCCCAGCCTTTTTACTTTTGATTTCTTGTATTGGGCAAGTTTTAGTTATTTCACTCAAAGTTCTCTTTCTAAATTTGCCTGTGTTAAAAGCTTTCTTTACTTCTTGGGTTATATCATATGTTTGCTTCACTGAGGTCTTACCTTACTGCTAAACTTTGAATCATATGTCTTAATGCAATCCAGTCTGTCAGGATGATTTTTTTCTTTTCTTTTCTTTTCTTTTCTTTTCTTTTTTTTTTGGTCATAATTTTTTTATCCATTTAATTCACTTCCTTTTCACATTTTTAACAAACACTGAAGAGGCACATGCAGGTGCACACAATATTTAGTGATATTTGCTTTGGTAAACTAATAAGTAAGCCTTACTTTAACTTGCTTTTAAGTATTACTGTTTTGTATAGCATAGGCAAAAGTAAATGCCTGATAGACATGATCTGCATTGCTCGATGCACAATTCAGTATGCTTCTTTCCAGAAATGTTAATACCAAATGTGACTGTTATTGAAGCACTTTGATTAAGTCTAAGGGAAATTAACAAATGTTTCAGTAGAACTGTTATGAGCTGTATTGAAAAGATGAGTTTTCTTCTAAGTCTTCCATTTCCTGCATCAGGGAAAATTCTGACTTGATATTAGGAAGATTCTTCACTAGGAGTGTGCTTGGGTGCTCAAACAGGCTCCAGTGGTCATGGCACCAAGCTGCTGGAGTTCAAGCATCTGGACAGTGCTCTCCGAAATGTGATTTGAATTTTGAAGGGTTCTTTGTGGAGCCAGGAGGTGGACTGAATGATTCTTGTGGATCCCTTACAACTTGGAATATACTGTGATTCTATGAGAAATACATATATATATATATATTGATATAGATAGATAGATAGATATAGATATAATTGATTTCTGTTGAAATTAATTATAGAACATGTTTTTCCTCTGCATAAACTATCATAAAGAAATACTTTTATAAGATCAAGAATAAGTTCATATTTTTCTTATCTGTACAACATTCTTCACATTCTACTCATTTATTCGATGCATTTGAAGACATTATCTATTGTACATCCTCACTTTTCGGGTCCGAAGGGTAAAATGCTTTATTTATATTCAACTAACCTGTACTGGAGAAGACTATAATGATAAGTTTAGTACACTGACCTCGATAACTTTGATAAAAATCTGATATAAATCAATTCATTCAGCATCTACTCATTCTTCTCTTTTATTGATGAATATATCCATTCACTACTAAAGAAGTTTTAGAAAACAAAAATGAAAACCAAAAACCCTAACCTGCTGCCTAAGTGTGGTATATGCTTCTCTGAAACTACAAGGCAAATAAAATGTGATAACACTTTTTACAAGAAACGTGGTGATTACTGAGGTTCATGGAACCATTTTGCAGGAGTAGCAATTATTTCTTAGAAACACTGTAATGCAGAGATGCAAAAAAATGGTGGTTCTTGAAAGATGTACACCAACAATTGTTTATATCTGTTCTTATCTGCAACCTTTGCTCATCTTTAACAAACAAACAAACAAAAAAGCTTGATTCTGAAGACTTTATGATTATTATGAATTATTAAATCCACAACTTTCCAATTAGAATCAGGATGCTGTGGGAGAGATATTAGTGCCATATGGGCTTCGAGATGCTGGATACACCAAACTCCATTTCTCTTTTTCGTGAATATTAAGCAGTTATATAAATACTATATTATAAATGCTACACACTAAAATCCATATAGATGCAAATTGAATTCCTTTTCTTTATAAAATCAATTACCTTATTAAATTTAGTTTGTGAAGATCAGTCTTGGTAAACTGAGGCTTTGTTTTATTCATATCCTATTGTGTAAAGTGGAAATTTTTACAAGTACCGATCTCCCTAATGAAGCTTTCATATACTTTGTAACAGTTCGGCTTGCAAAGCCTGCACCTCCCAACTCTTTGCAACCTCAATCTTCTGCACTGAAGGACTGTCCATCACAGTGCACTACAGTATGCTTTTTGAAGGTTATTACATTTACTAAAGGCTTTGGTCCTTTTGGAGAAAGAAAGAGGATGGTTCCCTTTGATCATCTAAAGGTTTCATATGGTGCCCTACGGGGATGTATCTTACTTTTAGTAAACAAACAGGACTTCCAGGAACTGGGGCTAAAAATGAGCTAGGCATTTTACTCAGTTCTCAATTGTATGCTTATCTGGATTTAATTTATAATCTTTATATAAGCTTTTAAAATTTTCATTGTATCTGTCTTAAAATTAGCCTAATGTTAGTCAAATTTCCTCTGGTTAGAAAAAAATAATACCTGCAATGTACTTTTTACAGTCTCCCTTGAAGCCACTATTGTGTAAAATATAATTAAATAGTTTCTAAAATTCACTGTACAGTTTAGGTCAGGTAAACACATAATCAGGGAGTTATTCATGGTACTGTGATTAATTAATAAGCCTCCATCAGAGCCATTAAAGCTGATTAATGTTATGGCATACAAAGGGAACATGTAGCTAACAAATCAATGATCCAGTAGACCATATTGTCTCCTCTGGAGCCATTACATTACACCGTATCAAAGCATCATTAGAGAATTTTTAATTTACTGATCATCAGCCTCAGTAGTCATTAGTTGGTCCAGGCTGATGATGCATGTACAGAAAAGAAAGGTAAGATAATACTCCATCGAGGGATAGATCTCCTCATCTCCTCCCAATTACGCTGCTGTAAATCAGGGGTATTTCCACTGGAATCAGTGAAGGTACAGAGTCCAGAGGGGAAAAAGAAAATAAAATTAAACCAGAAATCCAGCCAAAGAATAGAATAAAATCAGATAAGATTTTTTAAAACTTATTTATTGTGCTCATTCAAGAGCTCATTTCTAATGTACTAACTGAAAAGTTTGTTTTAATTTTCACCTTAGAAAGGGAATGTACTCAAAACTCATTCATATGTGTTATAGAGACAGGGAAGGGCAAGATGTTTTAATTCCTTATATGTTTAGATTTCATCTGAGGTTTAGCTAGGGTTCTGAATTTTGAGTCCATCACTGAAGCATCCCTGGGAAGCACTTGAGACTGCTGATACATACTCTCAGCCTTTTTCTTTTTTCTTTTTTTCCTAAGCATATATTTTATCAGGAAATAAATCAGCAGTTTCTCATTAAGGATAACTCTTTCTCCATTTTTCATTAACATCAGTGGAGTTATATCCAAGATAATTTTATCCTGAGTGTTTTTGTATAGAATTAAAGTACCAAACTGCATTTACCAAGAGCCCTTTGAGGACAGTGGAGAGCAAATATTGAAGTCTTTTACAAAGGCTGAAGTCAAGCCTTTGCCTAAGTTCACAAACGTAAATGTACTTTTAGAGGTCATTTGCCTTGAGAATTTCATCATCCCTAATGTGAAGGAGAGGAATGGCTCTGGATATATGATTTGCTGGTAGTCACTTCCTTTTGTTTGTGGGTTTTGTTACACAGCAATCCTTTTCAGATTGCCAAAGATTTGTGAGGAAGATTCTTGTCCATTTTGAAGCAAGGATTATTATCTGACAGTCTTGTTCAGAATTGCAGATAAGATTTCATTTCATTTGCTTTTGATTTGTTGCAGATGATATGTGTATTCTGTTTTACTCATTTATTCTTAACATAGACAGAATGTAAAGCATTGTTGAGAAGCAGAGGATTTGCTACATATTGTACAGCTTTTGTTAGCCCACCTCAGAATTTATATAGTCATGGGTTTTATAAGCAGTTTGATTGATGTAGAATAAAGGTGTCACAGTAATAGTTTAGATTAGAAAAACTAAATTCATCTTTTGAAATACCTCAAACAGAAGCAGCAGCTCCTCCACCTCATGCTTTTTTGTTGCTGCTGTTTTTGTTTTTGTTTTAAACTGAAAGGGATTGACAGTGATGTGTGGTTAGTTACTGTAAAGAATATTCCCTAAGCCATAGACAAGTTTGAATGTTTATGTAAATACATACATAAATAATGTATAATAATTTTTGGAATACCTTGAGCTTAAATTATTTGAGAACCAAGCTACTATTGATAACAAAATGTATTTCTGACAATACTAAAGGTAAGGAGGAATAATGTCTAAAATAAGGCTTTCTGGTAAAAAAAAAAAAAAAAAAGAAAGAAAAAAAAAAAAAGGGGGGAAACTAAGACCACAGGTTGCCAGCTCAGCAGCAGTGTTCCAGTATCATATGATGCAGAAGGGACATGACACAGTTATTGCAACAGCAGTGAGTGTCTATTGTCATAAAATCCTTCTGCCCAGAAAACTCCTGAATAGATGGAAAGTTTTTAAAAAAATCTGGCACAGAAATATTTTAGTCAGATTTGTTTCACTTCTTTACAAATATTCAAGATATAGTCCATAATCAAAGACCTTACTAGAATTGTGTCCATTGCTTTCTACTCAGATTTTGTAATTCAGTTCCTACTGTATTGCTTTACCTTAACAGTTGTCCTTTCAACTAGAACTTTCACAAAGTAGCGTACACCCAAAAGTAAGAAAATAGAATTGACTTTTGCTCTGATCATGCTCATATCAAAAGGATTTAATACATTTGGAAACCTCAATATGCATTGCCAACTGTGAGAAATGTTCACATAGAGGATAAATTCACAAAAATTCCTAGGAGTAGAAAGTAGAAACACTGTTTGTGTTTGTAGTGTTACCTGTAAATTATGTAAAACATTTTCCCTATGTCTATTTTTTTTTTTTTTTTTCTGATTTGCTTTGTGAGGTAGTTTTCAGAGTGCATGAACCTAATGCACCATAGACACACACATACACACATACATTCAATACATTGGACTATACTGAAAAACGAAAATCTTAGATTTTTCACTGTTTTTCAGTACAAACTCTGTCTGTTTTTTCCCTTTTGGTCTACGTTCTCAATGGATGTAGAAAACAAAAATTCTGTTTTGTTTGTTTGTTTGTTTGTTTGCTGTTGTTTTGTTTTGTTTTGTTTTTGCAGTGTTTCTGGACTGCAAGCACTTTTGGTCAGATATTTTCTGCTGTAAGTTAAAATAGCACTAAAAAGTGAATGATGGTAGTGATAACGGAAAGTGGGTTTAAATATTATTTATCTTATTCTTGATCAACTCAGACCATAAGATAAAGATAGCTAATTTAGATAATTTCAAGTCCAATGTGCTATTATACTTACAGAATTGATTAGCACAGTAGCAGGATTACTATGGAGAGTAGAAGATGAATTCTTGAAGTTTCATTCACTGAGTTGGCTACAAGGATTCTATGTGGTGGGAGGAAGATGTGGTGCATCAGGGTCTAAGAATAAGCACTTCTCGACACAGCAGTCTTCCCAGTATTTCCATTTAGCTGTGCAACATGGTATGAGTGAGTGGCTGTCTGCTTTTGAAACACCATTGCCACAAGCTCTTAGATGTATGCTAGGTTCAGGGAATGATCATTCAACACTAACATATACTGTATACAAAGTATTATTGTTGATATTTGAGCTTCCCTGAAAACTGATTAATTCCAGCTCTCTGTGCCTCACGACTATTCTCTCTTGACAAACCCATGATAGCAACTATACATTTTTTTTCCCTTTAGTGTGTTTCTTGTGGCACAGCTAAATAACCTTAATTCCTACAAATGACTCATATTTTAAATGTGTCAAAAATAATTTCAGAGTCATAATTATGGTACTTTTGGAATGTCAGATGAGCATAACACAGAATTTATCCTAAATAAGAGAAGAAAGACACAAACTTATTGCTTTTATTAAGTAAAATTGGCCACTAGAAATTCATGTAAACTGCAGTTGGGCTTTTATAAGGATTACCAATAAACTGAAGAATCAAATCTTTTCGTTTTTAGGACAAACTTGAAACCTGTGACTTCATCTCTCTGTAAATATAGCACAGCTGGAATGAAATTCCCTAAAACTTCGGTTGGATTTTATTTACTAATGATTAAAGCTTTGATTGTAAGTAGCTTTACATTTTCAGTGAAATTTTGCTTTTAGTCTTCTTGTTCTGAGCTTTGTCAAAGGATGAAGTCATCAAATGACTTAACTGAGGTCATCAGTGAGTCTATTGAGTTCCAGTACTATAACCTAAAGACAGTCCTGGAAACCTTTCTCCCCCACCCCCACAAACTTTTATAAGTTTTTTTTGGTTGTTTTTGTTTGTTTGTTTGTTTGTTTTGTTTTGTTTTTAATGTGTGTGTGTGATTTAACAGCAAAGAATAATACAAAATGAAGTGTTTTAGTGTTTTAGTACAGTGAAAATACCTTGGAGGAAGGGCCAGCTTAAGTACGTTGGCTGTTACTGGAACAGAAGTAAAAATATTGTAAACTCTGCCTTCTTGCCAACCCTATGATTAATTTCATATCAGAAATAGGTGTTTATTTTCCTGCTTCTGCTTCACAGTTCAGAGAAGCATAGAAGTGCTGACAGTTATAAGAAAAATTCCTGTAATTTCACTTGTCAAAAGTTATGTTTGCTCTAGACTCATTGATATGTTTGGCCCAAACCCTCTGCTGATACAGATAGAGATAACCAGATTTACTTCATGTAAGTACTTGCAGATTGAGAATTTGTATCTAATAATAAAATTACACCATCTCTTGCAAACTACATTCTTACATTCTCTTTCAGCATACTTTTTTTTCTCCTCTAAATGTACTTTCAGTAGTGTTCTCCAAAGAAATGGAGTGCATAAGATGGAAAACATAATGCATTATTAATAAATCTTGAAAGCAACTGCTTAAATGATAATCTTGAGTAAACTGCAGGTCCCTTCAATATGTCCTGTAAGTTACGTAAGCATCCTGAGACTGAAGATACAAAGTAGGTAGAAATATGAAGGGAAAATCAGTAGAAAATAAACCATTATGAATTGAAAATATTTTTCTTTTTTTCTTGTTTTCCTGCAACTCGGGAAATCATGTTCTCAGCAAATACTGCAAAAATTGCACAGAGAATTTAAACTCTCATTTAAGTAATAGTAATGCAAATAAGGAACAATTCTGTGAGGCTCTGTAAAATAGCACTGTTGGAAGTGAAATGAAGAGCAAACTCCAATACTTGATCTGTGTTGTGACAGTACAAACCAATTACTGGCAGCTACACTGAAGGAAACGTGTATGAATCCTTTAACCCACTTAAAATCTTGATAAATATATTTCCTTAAATAAAAACAGAATGGGAGAAATTTTGAAGAGCCATATCTAATGTACATTCCAGAAGGAGTTCTTCCTTCAGTCATATAGCATGAGAGGTGTTCAAAGCCAGGTTGGACGGAGACTTGAACATCCTGATCTAGTATTTGATCTAGCAGTTGGCAACCCTGTCTGCAGCAAGAGGGTTGGATCTTAAGGTCCCTTTCAACCCAAGCTATTCTATGATTCTATGATAAGTGTATAAGATTCTATAATCATCGTGTTTATTTACAACATGGAAGGCTTTTTCAGGTAGACAGAGGGCACCATGTCATCGTAGCACCTCACACAATAGCAACTTCTGGTCTCTTAAAGAAGCCTCCTGAAAGAGGGTGCACTGTGTGATTGTGTGTTAAAAGAAAACGTAAGAAGGTAGTTTGCAAGAGATGTTTTATACACAAATGTAAGTAATTTTACTACTAAAATCTTCTCAATCAGCAAGTTCTGATGTAAAGTATGTTTAAACAGCTCTAGTGTCCAAACTAGTTTAGTTCAGACTTAGTAAGATGCGTGGAATAAACAGAGTAAGGCACTTCACTGCGTGGCAAAGACAAAACCTTAGCAACTTGCTGAAGGCTATGCATGACTTCCAAGAGCAAATGTATTTGCTGTATCTCAGTGCAGTTTTCCAGGGCTAGTGGATCATGCCTTGGTAGTGCAAATTCCCATGTAGTCCAGTGAGGATTAGTTTACTCTATGTGTTTCCAGAAGAAATGCTACAACAGTTTTCTGTTCTCGATTTGTGAGTAAAGAGGAGGGAGAAAGTGAAAGATTTCTATCTATCTTCTTCCACAGTTCTCCTCCCCCAAAACAAAAACACAAACAAACAAAATCCTGTGCAAATAAATAGATAAAACAAACAAAAATGTCCAAAACACAACAGAAATCTTAGCTCATAGTGTTCTTTATTTTATTTTTAATTTCATGCATGACTTCTGATTTTGCATCTTTGTCATTCTTCTCAGCAAAAATTAGAAATTCAGACTAGGTAGCAGGCCTTATGAACATTTGCAGATCTGTGCAAAATAATGTAGGTTTACAAGACAAATTGTAGCATTAATTTTTCAAAATCTACCTTAGTTTAGTGTTGTTCAGCTCAGTAATTAATCTTTTCTGACATTCAGAAAAATATACAATTTCCTGCCTACTACACCTTGGCATTGCTGTTCAGATAATTCTCATCAGTACATACGCTTTCTAAAATGAGCAGAGTAGTTTTGCTCCACTGCAGTTACATCCTGATAGTATCTCAAAAGCTTCAGTGAAACTAATATATGATTCTTTTTTAATTTTCAAAGCTTAAAATTAGAAATAACAAAGAAATTTCAAAGTAGAACAGCTACCGCTTGTTTTACTCAAGTAAGTAAATAGCTTATCAGACTATATATATCATACGGTTTCACAGGCAGTTGAGCTTACATTCATTTAGACTTTTTAAAAAAGCATTAGAACAGTGGAATGTCATTTTTGAAACACTTTCACTGTAATATATTCTGATGGACACATTGCCTTACCTACTAATTACTTATATTCTACTAATACTGTTTTACCCATGAATCAATAAGGTGTACACATCACAGTAGTGTAAAACTAAAATTGCATTTCTGCCTAACTCAAAAAACAAAACAAAACAAACAAACAAAGAAACAAAAACCCTCAAACAAACAAAAAATCTTGAAGACAATGGTTTAAACCAAGAATACAAAGGTTACTCAACGACCTTATTATTTTGTTCCCTTGTTTCCACCTTTGAATCTTTTATTTCTGTGACACAATGCTGGAACTCTCACTCAAACACCTGGGTAAACACCAGCTAACCCCTTGGCACTAGGCAAATGCTCCTCAATTACACACAATGTTTGCTAATAAGTAGTAGCAGTGCTTTGTGCTCTTAAGGCTGACAGTCAACTGTGAGCATCTGTACAGATAGCCGTTAAAGGAAATCTGAAGGTTTTATTCATCTTGATTCAAAGGAAAATACCGTAGTAAAGTGGTTAACATGCAATAGATCTATCTAAGAAGTTTACGTGCTACTTTGTATCCACTTCACTAATACACCTTCTTTCAACCTACAAGGGCTGCTCCAAAAGTAATGTCGCCAATTTTATCCTCTTGGCACAGTTGCAGCTGTCCAGTTTGACTGTGCTGGAAAGGAAGTACATTGTAGAATCTGAAGATCATCATTTTTATGTAAAACAATTCACTGTCATGTGGTTATTTATTTATTTTCCTTGATGAATCAAATTTATATATATATGAATGTTATATATATATGAATGTGCTCCCCAGTTAAGGAAAAACAAACAAACAAACAAACAAAACAAAACAAACAAACAAAACAAAACAAAACAAACAGGGATCTCCTAGAAGGAGTCCTGCAGAGGGTCACAAAAAAGATTAAGGGCCTGGAGCACCTCCCAGATGAGGAAAAGCTGAGTAATCTGGGTCTATCTGTTCAGCCTATGGAAAAGAAGACTGGTAGAGGATTTGATTAATGTTTATAAACATCTGAATGGAGGTGGAAGGCAAATAGATGAGGCCAGGATGTTCTTGGTGATGTGTAGTAATAGGACAAGGAGTAATGGCCTAAAACTTGAACAAAAGAATTTCCTAAACATGCAGAAGAACTTCTATGCAGTAAGGGTGACGGAACACTGGAACAGGTTGCCCAGAGAGGTTATGGAGTCCCCTTCTATGGAGACATTCAAGAACCATCTGGATGCCTACCTGTACAACCTATTGCAGGGTATCTGCTTTAGCAGTGGGGTTGGACTCATTGATTTCCTGAGGTCCTTTCTAACCCCAGCAGTTCTGTGAAACTCTGATTCTGTACATCAATTATTTTGGGGTGTTACAACTGGGATCAGAGTTGTGACAAATCTGGATGGAAGCTGGGAAATAACCTTTTTTTTTTTTTTTTTTCTGACTTATACGTGGCACAATTTGCACTGCCTCTTAAACTACGCCATTACCATTTTCTCTTGTTCCATACTCAAGCCTGCTGGACTTGCTGTTACCCCAAAGCATCTGGTGATACAATGTTATGAACAACAGTTTACAGTGCAACTATATGTCATCTGTAACCTATTATGGAAATTTTTGGCATTTCATTACTCTCTTTATTTTATTAACGGTTAGAATCTTCACCTTTCTCTAATTAGCTTCCCACAAAATTGTCCATTATCTTGTTTCTGAAAAGCTAAATAGAAGTGGGATTGAACAAAACTTCCCAAGATACAAGAATAAAAATTTCAAATTTGAGAGGCTTTAATTACCTCTGCATCTTTGGTGTTATTTTACAGAAAACTTTAATTCTTGTAATTTATTTACTAATATGGAGATTTTCCAGAGATATCTGCCTGTTTTTCTGATTTATTGTCTTTTTTTTTTTTTTAAAAATTAATTTTCCCCTTCAGTAACAAGAATATATGTAGACCTGGTTACTTCTAGAAATATATGTCCAGTAGAAATATATGTCCAGTATATGTACCTTTAAATTTGTTTTAAATACATACAACAGTTTTCCTATTGAAAGTGCAGCAGTAGACACTTTAGGAATGAGGAATGAAGTTACTGTGAACCTAACAAAGGTGGAAGCAGATGTTAATTGTACATTATGAGAAAAATGAATTTACGGGGATCTAGAAGATTAGTAAAACAGTTTCAAAAAAAAAAATCAATCTCATGTTAAAATAAAATTAGAGAAGAAGAATTTTTATTAATTAATATAAAATATTTCATTCTCTCATGTGTATTGTGAATGATAATCCATTACTTTTTTTTTTTTTTTTTTTTTTTTTTTTTTTTCCCCAGAATATATTGATTATATTTCTGGAGGGGGGAAAAATTAAAAATAAATAAATAAATAAAAATTAAAAAAAATCATTTCCTGAAATACTTTATTACCTAGCTTGAAAATTGAGATATTAGCATATTTAATTGTTGTCAAATGATAATTATTCCCCAAACATAGATTTCATTACTACTTCATCTAAAGGATCTTCGCCTTCTGGTCCTTTCCTGAGATAAATAAAACAGCAGCAATGTTCCATGACAGGTTAAAATCTCTCAGAAAAAAATTGTGGTAAATTATGGTGAAACATAATTTCCTTAACTTCTCTTTAACTTTTTTTTTTTTTTTAACTTAAATCTAACTTTTCTTAACCATTTTCTATGACGACAGTCAGAAGAGGATACAGTTAGAATAAAACTGGTAAAATCTCTGAAACAGAGCAAATATGTTTTAATTTATTATCCCATCTTAAAACTGATGGAAAGGGATTCTAATGGCTGGATTCATCACTTAATAGGTTTACACTGAGAAGTAAAAAGTTCTAAAGTAAAAGGTAAAAAGTAAAAAGTAAAAAGTAAAAATGAAAAAGTTACATTGGAGAAACTATGTTTGAAGAGAATATATTTTTTTTCTCAAAATTTTGTTTTTATAACAACATGATTTCTGAAAAGCAATTGATTTTGAATTATGACACCTGCAACTATGTGTCAAATACTGTCTAAAACAAATTATCTCCTCTGATTTCTTTGCTTCAAAATTTTTTTTTTTTTTTTGGTAAACATTTTAAATTTTTCCTGATTTCTATAATGAACTCCAGTTAAACTATAGTTTCCTTGTCAAATCCATGCGGACAATATTTATCAACTGCTGCATGCTTGGAGGAAGTCACTGCACAAATCAGAATTTTTTCACGTATTGCTAGCCAATGTAATTGTGACAGATGAACATTAATACACATTTGGAAAGTTATCTGTTACTTCCAAAAATAAGCTTTAATTCTTTGAATATATGAATATTTATGCCTTTGTCCTGAATTCTATTCACATTTCATAATTCCTTCTTTGATTCTTTACCCCTAGAATTAAATACATTTCCTGGAAAAATGCAATGAGCTATTTCTTCCTAAACTTCTCTTAAACTGATCTTTAGTTAGGTAATGTTATTTTTGTTTTGTCATGAGTTTGTTTGTGTTTTTTTTAATTAGATTTTGTGGGTTTTTGTTTTTGTTCTGGTTGTTTTGTTTTTATTTGATTTTTCAAGCTTAAATACTTTTGGATGCATTCCAAGCTAACTGTCTAGAAAAAAAAAAAAAAAAGGTATTTATTAGACTTTATAAAACGATGTAGGTGCTGAAAATTAGTACTTGCAAATTAAGGCTTTTAAGATCTTTGCACTTCTCAGATTCCGACCAAACACGACTTAGTGTTAAACTTTGTAATGGCTGAGAGATTCAGCTCTTCATTTCTGTTTTCATCTTTTATTTTTTTAAAGAGTAACCCTGTGATTAGTCAAACAGTCATGTTCTTTTCATCTGTAACCTCCTTTAAGGACATCTTACCCACCTTCAGTTTGCAAATAGAAAGTGATTGCTACACAGAATTGACCTGAATAGCAATAGTGTTCTTGAATATTCCCACCTTGGCAAAATACACTCAGAGTAATATTTGCAAACCTGCTCATAACTTTGAAGTTATTGTCCTCATGTAGATATTGTTATAATACACTTTGTCATCCCGCAGTACATTTATTATTAAGTCCTGTGCACGGTTATTGTAACTCAGTTTTCCCATTTGGCATCTTAAGTATGAAATTAGCTTCATGTAGCTGAGAAGAAAGCTGGATTACACAATAGGCTGTTTTGTTTCTTTGTTTGGTAATAGCTTGTTTTCCACAGGCAAACTTTATCTATTAGGAAGAGACTGTTTACTTCTTTTGAAAACCACAACTACAAACCCAGACCCACTAACCTCTTGATTCTGGTAGGAAGCCATCAATTCTTGTCAAAGTGTGATACCCTAGCATTCTGCCCTGTGATTTAATGGTTCTCTAGTTAAATGTCTGTTGTGTCTGCAGACAACTCTTATTGTTCACATGAAATAAGTCTGTCCCAAATGTGTTGGACTCCATGCATGTGTTGCAATTGATCCAAACATCATTATTGAATTTGTTGTTTGTGTTCAGAACAATAGATCTTAAGCAATAGGTCAGACACAGAACACAGAATAAAATTATATTTCTGCCTCTGGATCTGCTAAAATTACATGGTCTGCAAAACATGCAAGTATGGTATGTTCAAATACTGTCTACTTTGATCTGCTCATAGTACAGAACTCTAAAACATTAAACACAACTAATATATTCCACAAAGAAGAGCTGGGATCCTAATTTCATTGACACTGGTTTAAATATTTCCTAAAAATATTTCAGTGGGTTCTGGATCCCACCCAGCTCAATTATTTCCTGTCTCCTTGCTTGAAGAGGCTGACCTATATACTTTTCAGACAAAATATGTTTCTCAGAGAAGCAGTGTGGGAATATTTTAGCCAAATTCATCAGTTCAGCAATTTTGAAGAAAGCAAAAAATCTTTTCTTTCAATGAAGCAGTTACCCTGTCATTGATTGTCCAAGTATAGATTGTCATTACGGTGACTTGCAGTAGTGCCAGGGAGGTCAACAGGAGTTGGGTATGTACAATCAGTACATGATTAAGAATAATGTATGAATGAAATTACGTCTTCCAATATTTTATGAGACCACTTTATGAATCCAAAGAACTGTTCATACATTGCAGACTGAAGCAGCTATCAATTGTAGTAATTTATTTGCCTGTAAACAAACATAAAAGTTCTATTTACCAACAGTAGTTTGTGCTGCTTTAAAACAAATGTTAATTTTACACAGATGTGATGGAAATTATGGAAACTTAGCTCACAGAAAAGAAAGTATAACTTTATTGCTCAATGATTTAGATAAAGTGCATTTTCCTTTTTTGTTGTTAGCAAAGCAAGTTAAAGCTTCCAATAATGTTAATGGGCATATCAGTCTGAGTTATTAGCAATGGCGAGATCCCAATAGGAAAAGTGCTTCCGTAATTGAAAACTGCACTTAAAACTCCAATTTATCTCTGTCTTCCTTTTTCTTCTTCTTAAAGCCAAAGGACAGGAAATAAATTCACACACTGTTTACAGTGACTTGCTAAAGTCTATTTCTCAGCTTCTGCATTCTGAAAGTATTGAAAATTAAATGGCTAAGAACTCCTTCCGAACCAAGGGAGCACTAAGGCTTCAGTGAGAGCACACAGAAAGTAAGTGACAACAGACTGTGTTAAATGGGCCTGTGTCCATTCCTCTTTGTAAATCATCACATGTGGCACAAATCAGAATAGAATAGTCAACATTCTACCTGACACCCAAGTAATCGTTAGTCACTGTCCATAGATTCAAAAAGAAGGATTAGTGATTTTGGTCCAGAGACACAAATATCATAAGCAAAATATGAAGTCAAAACACTACAACAAGAATATAGAAAAAATTTGGGAAATAAATCTCAGACTTTGTCATATCATGTCATGTCCCATGAGATAATGAGTAAGAAGTTGAAAATGCTGACAATTGGTTTTAAGTCTGAAGTTTAAAACCTTTTGATTCAAACAACCAGATAATGCTCAGAAAATTCTAAACCATTTGAAAAAGTTTCGCCACTGGCTTTAAGGGGAGATAAAAAATGTCATCTGCTTCATTAAACATGTATTTTCTCACGTGGTGATGAGACTACATCATGAAACAATCACAGAATCACATCACAAAACCACAAAATCTTACAAAAAAAAACAAACAAAAAACCATAAGTTGGTTGTAGAAACACTGAAACATAAAGCCTATTCAATCAGTATGATTGAGTTAATTGTAATGAAGAGTATTGATTGAACTGTGGAGGGGTTTTTGAATACTGACAGCAACAGGAAGTTATTTACTCTCAGATGTACTATTGTTGCTGAAAAATGTGTTTCTAAGAATAACCTTAAATAACAATTCTCCTTGTTTAGGGCATTAACAATGCATGAGAAAATATGTTTTTAATGTAAGTAGTATACTTTACAGACTAAAGAGAAACATTCAAATCTGATTAAATATCAAATTATAAATACTCAGTCTGGGCGTATTTAAACGACAAAGCAAACTAAACCAACCTTCCCTTTGTTAAATATGTGTATGCATTTTTTGACTGGCTAAAAGACTGGAGTGAAACAGAAATAACTAATATATGTAGCCACTGAGACTAGTATGGTGGATATAATTCTGTGCTGGATATAAATTATGACACGAGAAACAATCACCAAATAATATTATCACTACTGTGCTGGATATAATTATGAACAGTTTGGAAATAGATTAAAGTATAGAGATTGTAGAAATTCATTTTAAAAGAGTTTGTATATTAAAATTCCAAATGTGTTACATGGAAAAACATACTTCTTGGCAGGATTCAGAAATATATGTTCCAAGGTCATCTGTAGCTAAGTGTTGTCCATTAGTAGCCAAAAACATAGCAGATGTCCAGCTAACTTCAGAAAGAGGTGAAAAATGTTGATTATTGCTTTTGGGAAGCAAACCAGTTCTTTAAGATATAGAGGATACATATAAATCTATATGTTTAAGTTGTTGCTTGCATTTCACAATTTCTTGTAGAATGAATAGCCTACTGAAAATTAAAACAAACAAACAAACAAACAAACTTTCTAAGGATGAATATATCAACAACATTTTGAAGTTTCTCATGGAGGAATACAAAAATCCAGAGTGTTTTATTGATAAAAATAATCATAGTTTTAGTTTTTGGAAGGGTGTTGACCAGATGTCCTTGAATTTAATTTATTAAAGCTTACACTCCTGAGGTTTCTGAATAATTTATGCAGGCAACACTGTAGAATTTTGCATTTGGTAACTTATTGAATCATTTTTTATTAATACAGAGTTTTTAATTAAATATTTAAAGCTCCACTATAGTATACAACTGCTTTTGGAAAAAGAAAATATAATCAATAGGTTTGAGATATCGTATCAACAATCATATTAATAATTCATTTTCACAGGCATTTATTTCATTATTTCAATGAAATGCAGGCCCTTTCTAAATGGCATTGACAATAGGACTGATGTCATGTAGGCAGGCATGAATTTCAGTTTCCCTCTAAAGGAGACTGGACAAAATTCTTTCCTAACATTACAGCTATGTAGAAATCCTAGAGAAACAAATAGGAAACACACTATTAAGGAAGGATAAGCCAGTAGTGCTTGATTTTGGCCACTGTCTTCTTACAGTCTTCTTGCCCACATAAACCCCTCTTACAGAAGACTTTTGATATTAAACACTCCACATTTTGGAATTATCTGAATTTTCAAAAAAAAAATATGAAGGCTAACTCTGATGGCTGCAGAAATAGAAAGATCAAAGTTGAACTCTGAACAAAAAGAATCTGAAAAGTCAACATACCACTACTTTATTCCTAGTCTTTGTTGTTTGGTTTCAAAAAAGTCTGCCCAGTTTTTACCTTTTCTATTGACACACTTTTACCTGTTCTCAGAAAAGAAAATTGGATTTGATGAATATAATTTTCTATATTTATCTACAAGCAAAAATTAGAGCAATTTTATTTTTTATTATTATAAGTATCGATGTACTTTAGAATGAGCTAGGAAGCTAAAAGATTGCTACAGACAGAATGTATCTTTCACGTATCTTTTAAATTGTTAAAAAATGTTGATCAATTAATGTTTTAAGTGATGTATTCAAAAGCAGTGATTTATTTAGTTGCATCCTCAGGTATGAATTGAACGTAAAAAATTGATAGCCTGATAGGTGTTCTCAGTTATCTATTTATTTATTTATCTTAAGCATGTCGATTTACTTCAATGCTAAATGTAAAAACTATAGAGCTCCAGATCTTAAGGTCACATAGATGCTTGAACTTTCCTCTCTAAAATATTCTGCAAGTAAACACAATAGTTGTATGTTATACATTATTCAACCATTATTCTTGTTATTTTGGCTAGCTACTATAATGATGCTAGTGTGGATTTTCTGAAGAACCCTTAGCAACAACAACAAAAAAAAGCCTTCTTTTTGTTCAGAGCTTCACTTAGGACTGTAGTTTCCATGGAAACTCCTAGAAATAGCAATTTGATTCCAGCCTTTACTAACCCAGCATGAGCCTTTTTCATCTAGACATTTTGCTTTAATAAACTTCTATATTATAATGAGTTAGAATAACAGAAGTCATGTTGATGTAGATTATAAATAGCTTATTAAAATAATCTCTTTATTTTTAGTCTGAAAATGAAAATCATTGTATCGTTGTCTTTTTACTGCCAAATAACACAAAGCAACATCATTTAAAAGAATATTGTTTAAGTTAACTGTCACTATAAGCAACTTTGATTGCAAAAGTTTTGTACTGAATTTTAGCTCACTATTTGATAGGATATGGGTCACACGCAAAAATTATATATCTAACTCTTAGAGCTATGAAAAAAGCTGCAGCTGGAAGGTGTAACTCCATCATGAATGAACGAGATAGGAAAAAAAAAAAAAAAAAGTCCTCTGTAAGGAAGCTTCTCAATGAAAATGCTGGTAAACAACTCCGAGAAAAAAGGAAACAGATGCTAAGTGATAAGAATGTGCCTGTTCTCACAGGGAACACCACCAGTATGCTTGTGTGATGGGTTGAACGTGTGCGCAGGGGGGGAATTATTCAGCTGTTTCCTTGCTACATTCAACAGTGATTCAGTAAAACAAGATTTTGCTTTTCAGCTAGGAAATGACACTTAGCTTCTGTGTTATAAAGGAAATGTCCCTTTTGTTCTCTTATGTAAATTCCTCTTCAGGAATTTAAGATGGCTGGGACACAGCCAGGATTTAGGAAAATAATTTTACTTAGGCTTAGAATATATGCATTATTACAAAAATAACTCAGCGGACACCAAGGACTGTTTATAGAGCTTGACTGACTTTCTGGGCTAGCCAGGTATTTTGGGTTATTCAGAAAGAGATTTTAAAGATAACCTAGTATCTGGAAGCATAATACAACTTGCAGATACAGCCCCATGAAGCTATGTAAACTTGACATAACTGTACTTCTACAAGCATATTAGAGTTATTAAGAAGCTCAATGTAAAATACATAAAAATAATAATGTGCAATATTTTCTGACAAAAGTTGCTGTAAACATGCAAGATTATTTTCATGCATAAAGATACTTTTGCCTTGGCAAAAATAAATAAATAAATAAATAAATAAATAATCTGAAAATGAAATTTTCTTTGGTGTCTGGAACTGGTTCAACTTTACTCTCTGAGCTAGAATTATGAGCTCTCTGTACTACTGATAAGTCTTAGAATAAGGGTACCAAGGAAATTCTCCCTCGTTTCATCTGTAGGCCAAAGAGAACATGCTAGCTAACATAGTCTGAGGTATGTCAAAAATTTCCCTTGGTTTATTTGATGTATATCAGGAAGTAGTTAACAAGAGAAATAATATGAACATTTATTTTGCTGATTACCTTTATCCAGATTGAAAATGAGTTGTTTTCCAATGGCTGATTTCAATTTCATTATGACTAATAGAGTTGAATATGGGTAAGGTGAGAGGCACCTGTGTGGCACACCCATCTGTTTTAAATACAAATATGTGTCTTAAATCTTCACACAATGTTAATGATCTTACTGCAGAAAGTAAATGTTGTAGAGGATTTACTTTTCCTGGCTGGAAAACACTTTGGAATCATAGGCTCCAATTTGTTGTAACTAATCATTTATTTTTTCTGCATGGAAAAATGTCAGCATTTTTCATTTCTAGCGACTACTAACATTTTGTTAAGTGAATGTTCTAGATGTTGTTTATTACTCTGATTTTAATTCTGTTAGAAGTAGTGTTAATTATATTATACTGACAATAAAAGCCTAACAAAACTGGACATTCTTATGCGCCTTGAATTCTTCTCTCTGTGTTTATCTGTTAGCATTACTCAGAAAAACCTGCAGTATCGCAGACAACAAACAAATCAAGATCTACTGTTGACAGACTTTCTGATAAAGAGGACTTGAATTGTTCATTCTTTAAACCTAGAAATGCATATGTGGTGGGTATCTACAAAAAAAAGTCTTTACCTGTCAACTGCAAGAAGAGTTGTGATGGTTTATTTCATATAAAATGAGGACTTTTTAGACTGTTAACAAACGTTGACATTTAAAGATCACTATGCAGAGAAAATTATTCATGACTTTATCTCTTACCTTAGGTTATGAAGCATCACAGCATTTTGAAACATCGTTATTGCTTCTTAACAAATTTCAGCACAATGGTATCTCTACTACAGTTCTTTAAAAACAGAATAAGTGCTTTCAAGAGTATTCTAGAGAATTCTGTAAGGTACAGGGAACAAAGAATATCAGCTAATTTCCATCCTCTGTGTTGAGTCTAGACATAAGAAAAGGATTATTTTCTAGTCCGTGCTTGGATTTTCCTTTTAGAGACTGCAAATTTAAGAACATACAGTGTAAAAACACAGGAGTATAGAAACTGAAGGAATTAATGAGAATTGTTAATCAAATCACAGTAAACTTGGATACATCCTTATATTATTTCAAAAGAAACATCTGGATCTTTGAGTCCTTTAGCAATGCATCACTTGGCTCAGCTAAACTTGTGTAGAGAACACTATAACTCAGACAGTAAAGACCAGAACTGAGTCAACAGAATTTATTTCCTGCAGTTGTAAAATAATTATTTTAAAGTTAGGATTAAGATGTCATGTAAAGCCATATTTAAATGCTGTTGAAACTTACTCTTAGAATTATAAAATCATAGAATCATTTAAGTTGATAAAGACATTTAAGTCCAACCATACACCAAACAGTACAAATTCGCCACTAAACAATTCCTCTATTCAATCAACAGAATTCATCTTCTGTGGAGGCTTGAGGATGAAGGAAAGTAACTGTTACATTCATGATATTCTGAAAGACTCATTTAATATCTAACATTGTTTCTCTTTTTCCTTTTTACCTCTACTTGAGCATTGCAATATTCATGCTAACAGGAACGCAGCTCCAGTACACTAAGAATAATAGCTCTCTATCAAATACATATGGGCATAATTCGATTAAGAACAGTCAAAATTCCAGCCTAACTTCCTCTCTGATGTTGTACCAATATATGTTAGGACATTTTATCGTAATCTTTTTATTTGATCAAAGAAAGAACTTCACCTGTTGTTCCAGAATAAAATTTGAATCCCTAAAGAATAAATTCAGCCTATTGTATTAACAAAGCTATGGAGAAAAGAGTACGAGGAAAATAACATCTGTTGAACAGTTCTTGGGCAGGGTTCATTTTGGAATTAAGTATTAAAATCCTTTCTCAACATTGATAGTTTTTGTGTTCAAGGCAAAAGACTAGTTGGTGTCTTTGCCACAGAACGGGAGTAAGGAGTATAACAGAATTGAGCTTCAAAGCCAATAGGTGATTAACTGTTTCTCATGTCAATATTCAACACAACCAAGGGTGCTGATCATGCTCCACTCATCTCCTGTCAGAAGGAATGGCAGCAAGGTCTTCTTTTAATTTCCACTAACTTGCTCTGAGTATCAGGATAGAAGTTCTTCCAGAGAAAAAAGAAGGTGCTTTAAAGGCCTTTGAGTAGCTATGAAGGCAATGTTTCCAATCTATCTGTGCTACTTTTGCCTTCAGTCGTGATTTAACTGCATAGAGAAGGAATGGAAAAATGAACATTTTTGTGGTAAGGATCAGTGCACTAGATTAGCTCACTGCAGAAATGCTTTCTAAATATATTCAAAGTGTGACGATATAAGTTATATGAAAGAATCAGAACTATAAACTTAGCTGTGTAAAATAGTACTTGTGGAGAGCTTAGACTCTCCACAAAGACTTAGGAAACAAAGACTTAACCATATTCAAAAGTGTCTATTGATTTTTACCTCTCAACTTTTTGGCTGAGAGCAGGATTGATTAGAAGAGCATTGTACTTAGAAAATGCAGCTTGTATCCACTACACAGCCAAAATTTGTCACTGCTGAAAATGTCACTAACTGAAGTGATAAAATGTTTTAAGGTTTTGAAGTAAGATATATTTTGAAGTGATTTTTAACAACATTCCTTAGGGTCCTGCAATGAGATAATGACAGAAACTAACATCTTCAGAAAAACGCAGAAGGCCATTGCGATATCATATTATTGAATTAATATTAGACTGTGGATTTTTTTCAGGAAATAATTTATCAATTACATTTTAATTCAATTGGTGCTTGCAACTGATGCAAATCAAACTGGATTGCAAACCAAATTTTGTTTGAAGAAGTCTCTTTGCTGTGGAAGAACAATATTTTGTACAGATGGGAACTACTGCTATGAAGACATTACTGTTACAGCTGGTGTCCCTGCAGCATAGAATTCCTATTAATAAGTACTGCAGCTGTTATATTGTTTGCCACCTCTGGATTATTTTCTGTTTTTTTTTTTTTTGTTTGTTTGTTTGTTTTAAATGTGTTTTCATTTGAAGGTCTACATGAGATGTAGACTGGATCCCAAAAATAAAAGCAAAGAGAGAAAGCAAAAGATTTAAAATGGTATCTTGTCAGATCTTTCCAACATTTTTGCAGTGTTAATGAAATTCGGTACTTCATCTGCTTCACCTAAAATTGCCCTAGTTTGAGGTTAGCACAGTTAGAAAGATGAGAATTTTCTCTCACTGAATGGATTTCAGTTTCCCCATGATAGCTGTGACAGAAAAAGTTTAATGAGCGGGTTATAATAACCCTAGGAACAGAGGGACCTGGAAAAAAAACATTCTGCCTGATTTCTCTTCGGCTACATGACAAGAAGAAAGAAATAGAGGTGACAAGATGACATAACTTCTGAATCTTTGGTGTATTGTTTGCAAACTTTATTCTTTCTTTGATAAGAAAAAAATAATTAAGATAACAGATTCTGTGCCAAAGAGATTTTAAACTTTTCTTTTTATACTAACTTCTACTGCGTAGCCACTGAATCTCTCTTGCAGTTGAGGTTAATTTAGATTTTTGGCTTTGAATGAACAGTTCACTAGTCATCTATAGAGTATCAATTTAGGTGGGAGAATTTTAGATAAGATATGCAATTATCTTAAAGTGTGATTCCAAAGCCTGTTCTGGGAGAAGACATGTTGCTAACACATTGCTACTCTGTGGTGTCAGATTGGTGCCTATAATGAATTCTTCTCAATGTGCATTTGTCATATATTATAGTTATCTTTTACTGATGGATACGTTTAGCAAGTGAGCAGTTACGCTAAGAAGATTAATGATACAGAGGTGGAACAAGGATAGGAAAAGGGCTGATCATGCAGAAATGCTGAGCATTCTGGAAAGGAATATAAATGTAGCAGGACATTTTTAATCTTCTTCTTAAAAAATGAGATATCCTTGTATTTAATCATATGGGATTTTTAAAGTAATAGGAAACTTCCTCTGGACATTTGCTATGAGCTTGTGTTTTCTCCAGCTTGGATTACAAATTCAAAATGTCTTTTTCATTGGCTATTTTTTTTTTTTTTTTCCTAAGAAGTCCATTCATGACTGCACCAGTCTGTAACATGGCAAGTAGTCTTTCTTCAGGGAAATTACCAAAACTCCATGTTTCTGGGAACACTTCCCATGAACATCCTTATTCATACTGTCCCAGTTGAAGGCAAGCTATGTCACTATATGCACTACAGCTTGCATAGTCTGTTTTCCAAAAGTGTAAGAAAATATCCATCATCTCTTAACCAGTTACTGAAAACAGCAGAAAAAAAGCCTGGCTTCATCTTCTTTACAATCTCACTTCAGATATTTATATTTACTGGTGAGATCCCCCCGAATCTTTTCTTTTTCAGGCTAAGCAATCCTCTATCTCACCTGTTCCTCATATGACAGATAGTCTGGTCCCTTAATTGTCTTAGCGACTCTTTACCTTCCTGTCTCCAATATCTCCATCTCTCTCATGCTGGTGAGTTCAGAAATATATGCTTCTGTATATTTTATATCCCAGTTCAACCAAGAGCTCTCCATTCACTCAAACAGGCCTTCTGGAATATTTTCCTGACTTCGTGCATATTGGGATGGGCTGCTCTTGAGATTGCAGGAGGTGATCTTTGAATATTAATCAGTTTTCTTGAGCCCCTCTTCTCGCCAGGGTCAACGGTCTATGTTTATTTCATGACCACTGTCATATTTATTTCATCGAAAGTTTATTTTAATGTTTATTTCATCCATGTTTATTTAATCCATCAGACGGTCTATATTTATTTTATGAATCAATTCTAAAGAATTTATTTTCTGAAATTTTTGAATCTATGCTCTATTTTTTAATAATAGCCTTTAATTCCTTATCTTATAAATGACTATAGAAATACTTCCTATGTATAAAACTTATGTTCTATTAAAATTTGCTCCCCTTTTTTTCCATTTTCGTTGTAAATTTTAAAAAGAGACTTGGTGATTCATACAGAACTAACTAGTACTTTAATTTCACATGAAATTTAACAGAAAGTCCTTAAATTTACACAACAGTACATGAGATCAGAATTTGACTTTTGGTATTTATGATAAAGAGCAACTCCAATGGATGTGTAGCATAAAGATAGAAAGCATACATTCCAGTCCATGATTTCAATACTGAAGCGGTGCTCAGGAAAATGTCATCACAATTAAAGGCATAATGTAAAAGTGAAACTGTGAGCAGTGTTTGTACTTCTTCTGTCTGTCAAGATTTCTGTGATTGACTCTTAATTGGAGACCTAGGGTTTCATTTCACAGCTTGGATGGACCAGTTATTAGATCTCAAATGGGCAGAGAGAATGTCAATATTTTGCATGCATGTAATAGGGAATTAAAATACTTTTCAACCTTCTGTATTTATTAGGTAAAGAAATTTTCTATAGCAAAATCATTCTGATATAAGAGCTGAGTATTAGTTTGTGATGAAAAACTGGGCAAAGGGTATTTGGTTTAACACTGGTCCACACCACCACATGCGGGCATTATCTGAATACATAACTAGATGAAAAATGCTGACATTTCAGGAAACTGGTGATCCTTTCTTATCACCTCCCTTTTTTTTTGGCTATAAAGTATCTGCAGAATATAAAAAATTATTTGGTTTCCTTTAATGTGGAAATATATTTTTTTTTTAGTAATAAATCATAATTAATGTGAGGACAAAAATCAGGAGGTTCTTTGCCTGATGCGAACGTTCAAATATAGCTTTCTTAAATCTGTCATTCAAAACCCTGTAGAGTAGATTGTTTTTCTAGATAAACTGGCACATGTCATAGATCTTCAAAGCCCTCCTGAACTAATTGCATCTATATGCACATTGGTGAAAATAGAAACCCCCTTTACAACATAAAGATCACATTAGTGATAAACAATTGAATGGTAAGCTTGTCTATCTCACTGTATAACAAAAATTTAATGGATAAATTAATAGTATCTTCACATATTGTGACATCCTAGAAGTCTTTGACTATGAGACATAATGTGTTCTCTTAAAATGATTTTTTGTAGGCTATAACAAAAAAGGAAACACTAATATCAGCACTAGATTACATTAGCTGCAATATAACGATGTTCTCCAAAAGGCCTGAGAAAAATGGTGCATTTTGCCTACTTCTTTCATATATAGTGACTTCTTTCTACTCCATAACAACTGAGCTTCTGGGCTTCTAATATTTTACAGAATCACAGAATCATTGAATGTGTGGAGCTGGGAGGAATATCTGGTCCAAACGTGTACTCAAGCACGGCCATACGGAGTAGGTTGACCAGGATCATGTCCAGGCAGCTCTTGAATATCTCCAAGGATAGAAACTCAATCACATCTGTACAACCTATACAAGTGTTCTTTCACTTATAGCAAAAGTATTTCTTAGTGTACAAAAGTGGTCTCCAGTTTATACCCATTGCCTCTTGTCCTATCACTGGACGTAACTAAAAAAATATGTTTCTGCACTCCTTTCAGGTATAAGATCCTCACCAATCCTCCTCTTTATGTTCTTCTTTCAGTTTCTGACACTTTTATTTTCTCCTGGCATATTCCAAGGCCAATAAAATATTGGCTCCATGAGATGTAATGAGCTAACTTCTCAGTCTTGCATTTGTGGAACTGCAGTTGGGGATGCTCAATGGAATATTAAAGTGGAGAGTTATTATTCTACTTTATCATCTCTACTTTTCAGATGAGACACACACACGTAAAAAAGGGCATATCAATGTGGCAACTGATCTGTGAGTGGATAAACATAGATAGATAGTGTGCAGCTGAAATCTAAATCCATCAATCAAATAAAATTAAAACCACAGTCAGCATCTTGTGTCATAATCTCTGTGAGGAGATAATCAAACCATTTGCTAGAGGTGGAAAGAAGGCAGACGTGCTTAAGCAATCTTGTGTTATTGATCCAGTGCAATTCTGAAAACAGCCCCTGCAGTGTAATTTCTACAGTTTGATAGATTGTATTAGTAGATACATTTAGCCCAGTAAGATCACCTTCAGCACTGGATAAATGATATAAATAAATAATAAAAATGACAGCATATTATAAGTTAAAAAAAAAAAAAAAAAAAAGGAAAATACACAAATGGTATCTCATACATCTGAATGGAAGTTTTATCCCTTCTTCAGAGCTGTGTGACCATAAGCCCAAAGATCCTAGTCAGACCATGTAGCCTCAAAGGATGCCTGCACTGAAAAACTGAGCTGATTTGTATGCAGATAATCCTTCATTCAATAACCTCTTGCTAACAGGAACAAGGAAGTTACACCACTATGGGGACTGATAGCCATTTTAAGTTAGTATTAGCAAGAAATGTCTTAACTACCTCAATTCAGACTCAAGTCAAAACATAAATAAACTGAGCTGACAAGAAATTCAGTAACTACTATGTACGAACACTCTCAAGTCTCTGGGTCAACATAGCAACTGCTAGAAGCCTTGACAAGAGTAGTGCCCCACAAAGTTTCTCTGTATTCCTCTGCTATATGAATGGTGTAATTTGACAGAACATGAATAACTTTTTGTAAGACTGCTCTTTATATGAGGAGTTGTCTTTCCAGTTTCACTGACTTTGTTTTATTTATTCAGTGACTTAATTTATATCACCAAATTCATGATGTTACTGGAGTTCTCTTTAATTAAATTTACTCACTTTCATATATTGTAAGTTTTTAGCCACGAAGAAGAGCATTAAAATTTTTTCTTATTGCAGTTATTTTAGGTAGGATGTTATTATAGTGTATTACATTATCATAAATGAATATATGGGGAAAAATTAATTTACTCATTTGTGACTTTAAGGGAGAGCATATCTGAAGACAACTGCTTCTTTCGGCTTTTATAAATAATTATAATTTAGATTTCATCTGAATGGAGTGTGATTTCTCATGCTTGCCTTTTTATTCCTCTTTATTTCAGAGACAGTAGGGAATGAAGTTCAGGTGATCTCTGTTTTAAATCAGACCAGAACAGTGCTTGCTTTGAGTTGTCTAAAACATAAACAAAAGGCCCTATGGGTAATATCAGCTTTTCTATAAAAGGTTAGAATCATGGAAATCAGTGATGTTTAAATTACAACAGAAAGCAATTAGGTATTAGTCAAGACTGAAATAGATGAAACTTTAAGAAAAGCAAGACATTGTTATTTTGAAATAACCCGGTAACCTTCACACAGTTCTTGAAACAATTGCCATATTCCTTAAATCCAGTATGCTTCCACCTTCTTATTTTTCCATTCTAATGGTCATTTTGAAAGAGAAGCCAAAAGGAAGGAGACTTTAATCATGTAGTGAACTTATTGTTCATGCTTATACTGCTCTGTAGGTTGCCTGCATAGACCTCCACTGAGGGAGAAGAGAAATTCTGTGTGGTGATTCAAGAACAGGTATTAACTCCCGAATCTCAGACTAAGCACTGCCTTCCTGTGACTAAAATCCTTGAGATGAAATAAAGAGGAGAAAAGTGATGGAGGTTTGAGATGGATGAAAAGCAGATACTCAGTACAAGGTGAAGCAGTGTGCTACGTTTCTCACTCTCCTGCAGAGAAAGCCTTGGAGCTGGGCACAGGAGTATGCCATGCAGTGGTTTACAGACGTAGTCCTCTGTTTGACACATGTGGAGCCTGCAGACCCTGGGGACTCGGCATACCTTGAAAGCAGCTGTGGAGAAGCAATGCATATCCTACTGGTATTTTTTTGTCCTGCTCTTTGATGTCTTGTTGAAAGTGAGGAACTGTTTATACCTTCACCTGCAGTTCACAAAAACATGTTCATGAGGAAAGATTCCTTATGATGGCTATTCTGAAGACTGGTGGCATTGATGATCTGTTTTACTTTTCATGCTGACAATACACTTGTCGTTTTTCTCTATAGTTTCAAGCTTCTTCTAATCCTGCCTCTTCCTAAAAGCTTTTCCTGCATTTATCAAGCCATGTTTCTTGCTCAAAATTTTGCATGTTAAAAAATATCCTCTGTAAAGGTATATCTGTCCTCTATGATAAGCAGAAAAACTGTGTTGAAAATACAAAGATTCCAAGTTTACTTCCTCATGGAAAAATCTAAGTCTTTTGCTATCAGACAAGAAAATACATTCTTTATGGTGAACTGAGAGATCATTTCAGGTCTTGAAAATGCAGATATGGGATCAGGCAGAGTAAGAGAATGCACATGAAACATTCATGTCTGGAAAGTTTCACAGTAATTCTGAAGTCCAAGAGTGCTGTCCTTGATACTCTTATGATGTCTCACTCCAGTTTATAGCAGGGAGTGGAGTTTCTTTTAATATATGTATACCTGACGGTGAGATTAAGACACATGTCAAATGTTAGCCCAACCAGTTTATCAGAAATCCTAGTTGTTCAGGGAGATAGGGAAGGGAAGATGGGTGATAGAAAAGATAGGAAGTAAAAGCAAGGAGTCTTTGTAGGAAGCAAGAGGGAGATGATAGTCACCACAGTCCAGAGTGGTTTGTAGTTCAGTCGTTTATCTTCAGTAGTGGTGTGTCATCATGTGTTGCTGTTTGGCTGATGGCGACGACTGTGACTAACTTTTCAATGTCAGTACAAACTCATTTATAAGTAAGTCCAAAGTGGCCAAGCCAGCTCTCTTTGGAATGGCAGCTTCTGGCTTTGGGATCTCAGCAGAAACGTGTTTGTTCCCATCTTCCAGGCCTTGCCAGCAGATAAGAGGGAGCAGAGAGTGCCCACATGCATCCTGTTTTTTTGCAGGACACTAGGGTATCATTCCCCAGTTTTCCCATATCAAACTGGAGTTATTTCATCACGGGACATATCTTCCTCCAGTAAACACTCCTGAGCACTCTCTTGGAGGCAAACAGCTCCAAAGAAAAATGCTTTCAAATGTAAAATTGTCCACACAGTGACGCTGACTGCCACACAACAACACCCACCTCTCATCTCCTAGATGATTCAGTCTTATCACAAGAAATGCCTCAGAAATAAAGCTTTGAGCCAAAAACAAAGAGGGGTTCAGACATGAACATACAAAAACTTTGCAGATCAATGCAGTCTTTTTTCCTGGCACAATGACTATCTCCAGAAAATGATCAATTTCTTTAATGTGAACCTTTGCTGATGTCATGCATAGAATTCAGATCTTCCATGAGATATCCTATCAAACATACTGGGAAGGGTCATTACTAAATTTTTATTAGTTTTCAATTACAAATACAATTATTTCAGTTTTTAATGTATTTTTTGTCAGTAGAGCTCTTTGTCTAGAAGTCATGCTAAAAACAAGTGTACTTTTGTTTCAGAATCTGATCAAGTTATCAGATTTAAAGGAGAAATTTCTGCCAGTTTTGGCAGTAAGATGTACTTAAAAATTATTCATACGACACGTCAATTGTAAGTGATACTAATGAAACACTAAAACTGTTAGCTAAGCTTCCTTGGGGGAAGGAAAAAGATAAATTTTCTTTTCAAGATTTCTGAGACTAGCTCTGAAACATCTGCCATAATAGAATATGAAAGCGAATAGACAATTTCACTGATTCCACTTAACAATATTTCACTCTCTCCAGTGTGTTCTAGCTGGCCCTTTTTACTCTACAGCTTCTTTAACTGAATAATCTTGCATAATGTGCTAACCCTAGCAAGACGTTGAATTGTATAAAAATAACCTTACCTTGATTCACAGAATGCAAGGTTATATAAGTTGTTAGATATGGAATACTTATTCGTCTGTAAGATCATCAGTGGCCACATCTGCTTCACATAAGCGAATGGCAAAATAGAAATTCATGGTTTTAAGAAAAAGTCTCTAATGAGCTCTTAAAATTTTAATACCCGAACTGAGAATGTGCACTGCACATCAGGTAAGGACAAAACTGTTAAGGTTGATGTCAAAGTCTTCAGATAAAGTGGAAAGATGAGAACATGTGAAATGGTTGGATAATTCCCTGACAAGTCTCAACACATAATTATGAAGGGAGAGAAAGAAGTCCCACTGCCCCTAAACTTGTACTATTACAACAGCCCATAGAGAATATCATCTTGGCAATCCAACTTCACAAGCAGCTTGCCTTCAGGAGATTTTTCATTTAATAGATAGGAAAGGAGAAAATATGTATGAAAAATCAGAAGGAGCACAAAGGATGTGATGATTCAACAAAACTGTACTTGCAGCTTTGCCTGTTTACAGTAGGATTCTGTTCTTTATTTAATCACAATCTGCACAGCAAGCTAGCATATGGGCTGGGGGCGAGGGGGCCATGATTTGGCAACTACTGACTAATTTGATATATAGCACATTTTTCCTATCTTCTCAATACATACGATGCTGAAAATTATTTGAAAATTAATGAGGAGCAAACTGACCTTTTTCTTTCTTTTTTTTTTTTTTTTTTTTCTTTTTTTTTTTCTTGCAAAGCACGCAGTTTGCTACACCTGGTTTGGAGGAAGGAAAGTGGAAAATAAATAATAGCAAAATTCTTAAAGGTATATTTTCAACCTGATAATCAGAAAGCAACATGAATTGGTTACGTTTAGCTCTAGAATACAGCAATTTTATGGGAAACAAGGGAGAGGGAAGACTTGGAAAGATGGGATAATCTTCTAAGCATGTCTGATTTGTATTGACAAGTGTCACTGCACTGAATTACAGCAGGCTCAGAATGCTTTATCAGTCTGCAGATAGTCCAGATCAACATCAAAAACAGTGGAAAGATTGGAATGGAATTAGAATACTGCAAAGAATAGATTTAGAAAAATTCCACTAAAACATTTTGAACAAAGTATTTTCCAAACAAAACAAAACAAAAACAAAAACAAAACAAAAAAAAAGTTTTTTAAAAAATTCTCATTTTGTAAAAAATCCAAAAAGCAGATCATACATTTTTCACTAATTTTTTTAAAAAATCTACTGAAATCTTAGAGAAAAACAATCTTAGTTTAAATTAATACATTTCCAGGAATACTAATTCATGACTTTGGAAATGCAATTTAATCAGTGAAATTTATGTATTAGACTTGGAATTGAAGGTGATACTCAAAGGGTATATAGAAAAATATGAGGAATGGATTCTTCACTGGAACTAGGAATCTCTCCAGTGTTTTGTTGTTTGCAGTGCTTTGGTTTTTTGTTTGTTTGTTTACTTTTTTGTTTGTTTTGTTTTTCTTCTTCTTCACATAAGTAGAATCACAGAATCATCTAGGTTGGAAAAGACTTTCAACCACTTGCCTTCCCTATGAAGTCTAAACTAAAACTAAACTAAATCCTGTCCTTTAGTGCCACTTGAATACCTTCAGGGATGGAGACTCCACCATTTTTCTTGGCAGCCTGTTTCAGTGGTTGGCTGCAATCTCCACAATAAAATTCATTATGTCCAATTTCACTCTCCCCTGGCTCAACTTGAGGCTGTTTGCTCACATCTAAAACATGTTACCTGAACAAAGAAGCTGACAACGTCCTTGCTGCAATCTCCTTTCAAGTAGTTGAAGAGAACAATTAAATCTATTCTTAGCTTCCTTATCTGCAGATTAAATAATTTCAGTTCCCTCAACTGCTCTTCATAAATCTTATCTTCTATTCCCTTCACCAGCTTCACTACTTTTCTTTGAGCACATTCCAGCCATCCCGTATTGAGGGGCCCAAAACTGAACACAATATTTGAGGCATGGTCTCATTGATGCCAGTGGAGCAACCATTTCACTAGGCCTTCTAGCCATGTTATTTTGGTTGCAGGTCAGGATGGCATTGGTATTCTTTGCCACCTTCTGGCACACTGTTGGCTCATGTTCAGCAGACTGTTGACCAGCACCCATTGTTATTTTCTTAACATTGTAGCTGCAAGTCAGACTCCAAAGGATCTTGGTTCTCCACATTTGTTTTCACTTCAACTATCCATTTGTTCTGTGAGGGGTTTCTTTGACTGGAAAACTTTTCCAGAAAAAGTTTTATTTGTCTACTTGTTTTGTTTTGTTTCCAAATCCAATTAGTGTTTTCTTATCGTAGATTTTTTTTTTCTTTAATTTATTTTCATATTTTGCTTATTTTATTTTATTTTTTATTTTATTATCTTCCAGGTAAAATATTTTGAGAGGCACTCCTGATTACTTGACTAATTATTTCCCAAACTGTTTTTACATAATCATGACTATATCATAAATCATGAATACGTATTGACAACATTCTACTGAAGACAACAGTATTTTCCAAGCATGGAATTGTTGTCTGCTGAAGAATATCTGTGAGGGTCAGCAATTTTGTCAGCTTTGGTCACTTTAGCAATAGTGAGAGCACAAACAACGGCTTCTTCCAGAGGATATTCTGAGTGGCAAGAATAGCAAAGAGAAGACAAATATAAAATTCCCTAGCAGTCTAGAATACCATTATCATCTCCCTTTGTTAAGATAAAGTCTATGAATCTAGATGATAGTTCTTGAAATTCACTTTGTTTTTATTTCTGAATGCTGCTTTTTGTTATTGTTTTTGTTGTGCAATAGAGCTGCAGATTTCCAACTCCAGTTATTTAATTGCTAATCTATCAAACGACAGATATAATTTTATGAAAATAGGCTGCATGGAATTGTCCAGGCAATGTCTACTCACTATAATCTACTTGAAAATGCAGATAGAAAGTCCTTGGAAATTTGTAATAGAGTGCTTAAGATTTTCTTAAGCAGCATGGTAAGCTCTTCATTGCTATACACAGCTTGAACCTTAAGTTCAGAGTGGTTGCACTGTCAACTATACCTAAAGTGAAGTGTGTGTTTTTGGCCAGAGAACTGTATTTTACATCAGTGCTTGGTACTCATAAATTGTGGAGAAAATACTCAATTCATTTAAAAACAATGAAAAATTGTAGAGTAATATATCTTGGGAGGAATAACAGCATGCATAAGTATGGGTTGCCCTGCTGGAGAGGATCTTTGCAGTCAAAGACTTGGGTGTCCTAGTGGACAATAGGTTGGATATGGGCCGGAAGTGCCTCTGTTGTCTAGGAGGTCAGTGGTGTCCCATGTTGCATGAAAAGTTGCATGGTCAGCAGGTCAAGGAAGGTGATTCTCCTGAAGCACTGTGTCCAGCTCTGTGCTACCCAGTTCAAGAAAGACAAAGAGATTCCAGCAGAGGGCTAAGAAAATGATTAAGGGCATGAAGCATCTCCCTTATGAGGAAAGGCTGAGAGATCTGGGACCATTCAGTCTTGAGAAAAGATTGAGGGCTTCTTACCAATGCTTGTAAATATCTTAAGGGTGGTGTCAAGTGAATGGGGTCAGGCTTTTTTTGGTAGAGCCCAGAGGAATTTTCATCTGAATATGACAATAAACTTCTTAACTTTGAGGATTACAGAGGGTTACAGAACCCTTGAACAAGCTACCCAGAGAGGTAGTGAAATCTCCTTCACTGGAGGTATTAAAAATACTTTCCTGTGTAACCTACTGTTGGGAACCTGTGTAAGAAGATCTTGGACTTCACGATCTTCTGAAGTCCCTTCCAACATTTGTGATCCTGTGAAACAAACAAACAAATAAACCCCACTGAATTTAGATTAGGTCTCCAAGTACCCTGAAAACAGTTTCCAAAAGGTATTCCAAAGCAGGGTTAAGAGAATATTCCATTAGCCCACTGTTGAAAATATTTGCTGTCTACTGGAATCAAATGCCCACTGCTCAGTACATGGTAAATCAGAAGGCTGTTTTCTTCCCCCTTTTTAGACATGTGAAAGGTGTTGATGGAGCTTTGCAGATCCATCTGGCTGTGTCTGAAATAAGCTACTGGACTCAAGTACGGTAGAGGCATGAGGAGGACCTGATCCCCATGGAACAAGTTGCAAGTTAGCCTAGCTGTCATCAAAAACATCGCATCCTCAGCATTTTTAGTCAGGACTTTCAAGGAAAGTTATTCAAAGCCCAGATTTGGGCTTTGAATTGGATTGAAATCCTGCCAATCACTAGAAATAACAAAAACAACAAAAAAAAACCACCGTCACCGTAACATGAAATGACCTTTGGATTTTTGTTAGAGCATCAGTTAAAATAGAAAAGGTGGAGAGACTGCAAGTACAGCTGTCACTCACAAACTCACAAGCCATGAGGACTTCAGTTTCATCTTCTATCTGATTACTTCTGATATGTTCATGTGTCATGTGTTTCCACTGAGAGTTATGGCAAATAAATTTAGTTGGACAAAAGACTTTAATACCAGATAATGCAAAAACTGCTTTCAGTGACTGAGAATGAACACAAAATATGTCTGGCAATATTCCAGGAATGCTCGTGCATAAGTGGAACTGGAGGAAAGCCAAAAAATGTGACAGCTTTGCTCTGAATGCAAATATTATCACACAGCTCACATTATAACGTGGTAAAAGGTAAAGCCATACTCAAAGGACCAAAGACATCATCAAATTGAACAAATACTATGACTCTGTTCTCATACCGACTCACCTATCCTTTAATTTACACAGTCAGCTGTCACTATTTCCTATCATTTTAATCAGAAAGCCAGCAACAATGCAGGTTTCACCTTGGATTACTAAATTAATGGACAACTCCTGCAGTAAAGTGTATTTTTCATAAATTTCAGGTGATTTACCAAATTGAAAGTCCTGCTTTTCATTCCTTCATAATCTATAGTCCTCTGTAGCCTTTCTAGTCCTCTATAGAAAAGCATTTCTTGCAGGTGCCCCATATCCTCGATACATACTTTAGGAAAATCCAACTGCCCTTTCAAGATTACCCCAGTTCCTATCTATTTCTTCATTTATTTTTAAGTTAGCAGGGAAGCCTGTCTCTGACACTTGAATTTTATGTGTTCAGAACTAGGGGAGGTGAAGCCCATAATGTCTCTATTTCCCATTCATTAAGCAACTTTCTCCACACTTTCTATTTTGGCTTTCGTTTCAAATCCACAAGAAAGGTACAGTCCCTAAATTTGAAACTACAGAGTGGTCAATATAGTATGATACAAGTTCAATTTCAAAATCTCATACTACATGACAATGGGGAAAAATAAACCTAAACTGAGGTACAAATAGGAAAAAGCAAAATGATCAAGCTAGTGATTTTTAAGTAATAACGCGATGCAGAAATCTTTGTTACGCATTTTAAGAGGAGATGCTGCAGGTTTTTATTTCTTTCTGCACCATAAATTAGTTCTGTAGTGATTTACTAGTTACCTAGGAAACATATTTAGGAAGGAAGTATTGGTGACACTGCAAGGAGTTATTTGGATTTTATCTTTAAAAAAAATATATTTTTCTATGCAGATTTACAGAGGTTGAAAATATTTTATATTGCTGAATGTTGAAAAAATTATGAAAATAGTTATAGTTTTTATTATTAATTTAGCTATGTTGTGGCATAAGAAAACTGACAAGTATGAAAATTATAATAAGGGAATAAACAGTACAATACTGTACAGTTACTGAGCTACATTGTATCAACACTGATGACACTGATTCATTCTTTCCATGAATATTTTTGATGATATCATAAACTTCTTTACCGCTTTGGCTGATATTTCAATAAACTAAATCCACAAATACGTTTACATGCTCTGTTGATTGGTGTAGTTTAATATAGAAATCATTCCCACTATATATGACTCAGATAAGTTAAAATTTTTGAGCTACTAGTGGTTGTTCATACAATCCATAAGATGTTAGATATAAATATTTCAAGAGAGAAATACATGATGTATCTTAGATATTAAAGGAAAGAGTGCATTACACCTGTGTGTGCCCATGCTAGCTTTCTAAAAGCTAAAAGCAAGTATTAATTCATCATGGTTTTACAATGAAAGAAATAGCAGTTCTCTCAGAATCATGGAAAATGAAGCACAGTATGCTATTAATCCATAGTAAGAATTTTACTTCTTAATGGTAAATAAGTTAACAAAACCATTTCATCTCTAAAATACCTTCATAATGCTTGACTATCTGCTTTCAAGTACTCCCTAACTGCAACCATCATGGTTAATGTGTCTGTAAAACATTAAGAAACCAGATAAATGAAAAAGATATAAATTGCTATATTTTAAATTTAGTAAATTCCTAAAATAGCTTCCTAGAAATGTTGGTGAAACAAAGCAGAAAAGCCAAAATAAGTATATGGCCATATGTACATAGCTTTTTGCCACCTTATCACTTGCCAATAGTATGACAGAGAAATGTCAGCGATAAAGGTATGTATTCCAAGCTTCAATATTACTATTTGGAATTTGAGAAATAACTTCTGCACATGGTTGAAAGCTGACTCTAAAATATTACAAATATGTATTGATACTTGCTACTTTCTTTTTTTAAAATTTTGGAGATTTCACATAGCTTTTAGTAGAAGTTATTAATCTTTTCTTTCTATTTTTCTCCTCTACTTCCTTTTCTGTAAGTTTTCTTAAGACATTTATATTCTTTTTGGACTCCCGTGTTGAAATGTTTAGTGCCATTGAACATCATAAATTTAGGAAGTGAAAATTTATTGCTTTTCATAGATCTAAGGTGAGAGATAAAAGAATCTTGTATTATGCAAAGAAAATCACTGTTTCATTTAGTTATGACTTTCAAGCATTATGCATGAGCAGAAGAGTTTCTTCGTTAAATACATAGTCTTAATGATAAAAATAATTTGATCAATGCAATATTTTATATAAATTTGTTAAGAAATTAACATGGAAGATGACTCATTTATTTCCATTTAGTAATATTTAAATTTAATATTAAACCACTTAGATGGATTGTATTTTTGATCATGCTCCATCAATGCTTTTTTTAACCACAGGTATCCACAGAACATCTTTGAATCATCTTCCTCTTTAACCTCTGTTTAATAAATCTTGTTCACAAAAAATAGCTGGTATGTTTCATCTGTAGTAAACCAGTATAAATGTTTTACCTTTCATGATTCCAATTCCCTTAAAATTACCAAGAAAATTATATTCGAAGAAAGTAAGAGCAAAACTACTTTGAGTACAAGGTCAAGAGGTGGAAATCTAGCATCTAGAGGTCGGAAAATAAATGAGAGTTCTTTTTAGTGCAACATTACCACGGTTTTATTCCATATAATCTTCCCCTGAGATAAAAATTTTGAGATTCTGCTATTTACGATCTAATATCACTGCCATCCATGTACCATCCATATGCATGACAATTGTACACTTATGCTGTTCTCATACCACACCCACTAGGAAAACATGCTTTATTTTAGTGGGGTTTCTTTATTTTTAATTTTTTACTTACAGGTGTTTTTTGATTTTTTTTTTTTTGCTTCTTTGTTTGTTTGTTTTTGTTTTAATCAGAGCATACTTTTTCTTTGCTTCAGCTCTTTAAAGACAGAAGGGTTGGGCAAGATGCCCTTAGCCCCAGACACTACTTTGTCCTGCCCAGCACACTTCCATAAGAATGGATATACAGAGCTTGAAAAAGACCATTTGTGTGTGTTTTTGTTACCCTGGCCAGGTAACCCTGGCACAAATTTTTCTCATTGTGCCCTCAAGCCAGAGAATCTGGCCCCACAACCAAAACCAATGTGACAGCAGCAGTACTGTGTCAAGTAGCATTAAGAAAAGTGGATGTTTTTGAGGACTTAATTCCATCCATCAGATAATCTAGGGAGTATTTCCATTTTTCAGTCTGAAATTTATTTTAGCAGAAAGACAACATGTTATTTTCACTTTTCCATTTGTCTTCCTCTCCCACCCTCTTCCCTCTTCCCCTCCTACTCCTGATGCAAACAGAAAAATGGATTTGAAACTAAAGGTCAAAAGGGTAAGTGCTGGACATATCTGAATTTAATTTAGTTGTTGTTGTCTTTCGCTTGCAGAGGAGAGTAATGTTTTTGTGTATTGAATTAAGCTGCTGGTTTGTTTTTTCTTTGCAACAGTTTATCTTTTCAAAGAAAGATCAAATGAGATTATGTTTTAGCACTTATAAACACATTTCTAAAATTAGAATTATAATCTGCCCTTTCATGTAATGATCTGCACACAAGAATAACTTTTGTCCTCTGCTTTCTGCTACTAATAAAATCAATTGTTCAGAAGAATAACATTAATTACAATTAGAAATATCACACTTGAAGTTTTAGTTCATTACTGCAGTTTTCCACAAATGTAACAGTGGAATGTATTGCTTTTACTCTAGAGTTAGTCTTTTGTGTAGAACTTCAATATGTTTTTTTTTTCTGTTAACAATGTATTTAACAATGTAAGGAAGAGTACAGACTAGAGCATTACACCATGTGAGATAAGGAAGTAATTTGCTCAGGTATGTGAGTAGAAAATAACCTAAAAATGAATTGACTGCAGTAGTTCTATGATTCAGTTTACAAAAGGCATTGTTACTTAAAAGAGAATGCTTTCTTCTGTTTGAAGTCAGTGCATAATGACAAAAAATCAGCAGTTACTGCTGCTGAAAATCACATCACATCAAACACAACATCCCTTCAAATATCTTCAACAAATACACTTTTATGGACATTTACAGTTCTGGAGGAAGGTAGTCCCTGATCTCATCTGGATCTTACAGTGGACCTTTGAAAATGGTACTTCAGAGTCGCATTGTAAGTGCTGTGAAACTCATAAACTATATGTTGCCTACTCTGTCCTGGAAAACTCTTGAGAATGATCAATTTTCTTGCTATACTGTAAAACATTAAGAAGCTTATTTATCACTATAATAATAATAATAATAATAGTAGTAGTAGTAGTAGTAGTAGAAACCTACTATTCGATAACATCTCCGAATTGCTGCCTCTGAATTTGTCCCCTCTAGTGCAATGGTGGAAAGGAGATACATAAAGATGGGGATATCTGCCTATATGCATCTGTGTCTGCTATCTGTTTTTCCATCGGTATATCTGTCTCTCTACCGTTGGTACATAGGCTTAACTTTTACAGGAACTTTGCATAGGCTGATTCAGGCCTTGAACACCTCCAGGGACTGGGCATCCACAAATTTGTTGTTGTTGTTGTTGATCATTATTAATAGATTTGCAGGTTATCTATTCCTTCCTTGAATCCAGACTCAGGAAAAATGTGAGTACCTGCATGTTTTGTTTCTTATTTTGTTTGTTGTTGTTGTTTTCTTTTTCTCCCTCACTTTGCATTGCTTTAATAGTGTGTTTTTCAAATGAATTACATTTGACTGATCATTATTTTTTACGTGTAATAGATATCTGTTCATGTTAGGATATTCCTACTATGTTCATATTCCTCTTTATTAGGAATATACTACTCAAAGTTTGATAAAATCTTGATTTTCTTAAATTTGTCTAACACTGCCCTTTTGGGGAAATATGTGTAGAACTTAATGTTTCACATCCTGACAGAGAATCCTTACAGATATCTCAAAAAGCATATTAAAAAAAAAACTATTCTCCCCTTCCCCCCACTCCCCTTATCTAATTTTTGTAGATCAAATCTCTGTAGGTATTTAATTCCTCTAAAACAATTTTAATCTTCTTCAGTAATGTTGTCATTATGAAAGGATTTTTCAACAAGGAGGATAACTATGTTATTATGATATGGCTCATGAAGCTTTTCATTTGTCTGCTATTTAAGAATCCACAAAACTTTACCACTTTAGCTCTAATGAAACACTAGAGAAGTCCAGGGGAGGACAAGATATTTTAAATAGCCTCTCTTTTTTCCTTCTTTTTTTAGTTTAGAAACCAGTATGGATTCCTGATAAAAATCTTTTCTTGCTCTTTGCCGTAGACTGGTCAGTATCATGAAAAACCAACTCGCATGCCTTGTAGTTTGGACCAGAGGTGGCTTTACTACTGTTATTAGAGTTTTACCTCTGTCTGCTTAAATTCTTTAACAAAATGAGCAGAAATGCTGAATCAGAACTCTGTGTACACCACAGTTTAAGTTGTACTTGAGTACTGACAAAATAGTCTTCTTCCATCAAAGTACTGGGCTCAACCTTCCACTTGCATATTAGAAATAAAATGAAGAGTTGGAAGTATTTTTTGATGCTTGATTAAGTTTATGCATGTATTTTTTTTCTTAAACATATCTTAACTACTCTTACTTTTAGTCCTAATAATTCATGAGATTCAGTATTATTTGAGACCATCATCCCTGTCTAGAATGCAGCCATGTATACCACACATACACACACAAACACACACACACAAAATAAATAAATAAATAAACAAATAAATAATAAAATAATTAAGAAAAAAAAATCAGTTGGGTTTTTTGTTCTTCTTTTCCATTATTGCTTCTAATCTTCTAATCCAGTGTTGCTTAAGATGACCAACACCATGCCTCATATCTGTTGAATTCCAGTGAAGTACAGTTCCTTTATTATGTGCAAATACTTCATTCACAGTCATTTTTGGAGCCTTTAGGCTCCTTCTTTCTGCACTGGATTACTGAGTTTGGGACACTGAACTCAAACTACAAAAGAAACATAGCTCTTTTTCCACCTTGGCAGAGGTGACTCCTAGGTATTTTACACAGACATTCCCCTTTCCAGTATTTGCAGGTGTTGGAAAGGTCAAAGGCACCAAGAGTAGACTATTGATACAAAACTTACCACAGGTACCAGTAACTTCACATATAGGCAGAGTGGTACAAGGAGGTACAATCAGTAAAGTGCAAACAGACTGTTCGCTTGCATCAGCAGCTCCAGGAAGATAACTCAGGCTAGATCAAGAGCATATCCATTACACTCCCCAGAAAGAAAAAAAATATCTTTTCATGACAAATTCCACCCCACCAGCTGTCCCAGCCTCTCGTCAATTCCACACAGAAAAAACTTGTCATTATTAGTATCCTGTTCCATGAGTATAATGAATTTTTCTCTTTGCTTCCACTTCCCTGAACTCCAGCTTATATTTTCTGTTTTTTGGCTTATTTGTTTGAGGTTGCCCCTTCATGTCACTCGCTACTTAAATTTTAGAGGAAAGAGTATTACAGTAGCCAGCAATGCAGTTATTTTAAGACTCAGCCAGGATGCTCTCAGGTGTATGATTAATATTTTACCAAAGGGCTTCTCCTCTGGCCAACAGTACTTTGCTCCTACAAATGCTCAGGTCATTTGGCTGAAGCAGGCATTTGACTGCAAATAGAGGATATTTAATAGGCTAGAAGAGGATTTTTAAATATCGGTTCAATTTAAAAAGACAAATGAACATTCCTAAGCTGTGACAGAAGAGGTGGTGATTCATCAGAAACAAGGGCATATTTTTCCCCACCCTGTTTTTTCCTTTTCCAGTAACAGCAAGTAAAGGTAGCAAACTGTATCTTAATAGTCTTCAGATTTTTTTCCTCTGTCAAATAAGACCCACATGGGAAAACCGTACCATAACATCATAGATGATTCATCTCCACAGGAATCATTAGAGAGAAAGTATTTTTCTTTGTGAAGTGGATTGTGTTCAATGAGGCTACTTGATGTTTTTTTCCTCATTGTTATTTATTAGTATTTCATAGACACTCATAATTATAACTCAGAATTCATAATAATGTCATAAATCTAAAAAAAAGTTGTTATTATCCTTTCACTTTTTATTTTACGCTTCTGCTGTCATAAATCTCTATCATTTCTTCCAAAAAGAGAAGGAACGCCACAGCATATTTTCTTGGAATAAAAAAAGGATGTGGAATTGTGACTATGTCTGTAATTTCATCTGTGATGCTGGTCCTTCTGCCCCAGAGAGGCAAAAGTCCTTAATTTCAGAACCATAGAATATCCTGAGTAGAAAGGTATCCATAAGAATCATCAAGTCCAACTCTTTGCTCCACATAGGACCACTCAAAAATCAGACCATATGTCTGAGAGCGCTGTTCAAACGCTTCTTGAACTGTAGTAAGCCTTGTGCCATGACCACGGCTCTGATAAGCCTGCTCAGACTCCAGGGAAGAATTTTTTCCTGATATCCAATCTGACTCTCCCTTGTCAAAGCTCCATGCTGTTCTCTTGGTTTCTGTTGCTGTCACCAGAGGAAATCAGCACTACCCCTCTGCTCCCTGTGAGGAGCTGTAGGCCACCGTGAAGCCTCACTTCAGCCTCCTCTGCTCTGGGCTGAACAAACCCAGGAACTTAAGTTGCTCCTCAGGCATCTTCCTCTCCAGCCCCTTCACCATCTTTGTAGCCCTCCTTTGGACATTCTCTAGTAGTTTCATGACATGCTGGAGACAAGAGATGCCATCCAGACAGACTTGGACTGATTTGAAAGGTGGGCACATGCCAACCTTGTGAAAATCAACAAGGCCAAGTGCAAGGTCCTGCACCTGTGTCAGGACACAGTTACAGGTTGAGTGAAGAATTACTTGAGAGTGGCATTCAGGAGAAGGATTTGAGGATGTTGATTGATGAAAGACTCAACATGAGCCAGCAATCTATGTCTGCAGCCCAGAAGGCCAACTATTTCCTGGGATGCATCAATAGAAGTGTGACCAGCAGGTCAAGGGAGGTGATTCTGCCCCTCTGCTATTGTGAGATCCCACCTGTAGTACTGCATCCAGTTCTGGGTCCCAACATTGAGCTGTTGGAGTGGGCCCAGAGGAGGTCCACGAAGATGATCAGAGGGGTGGAACACCTCCCCTAGGAGGACAGGCTTAAAGAGTTGGGGTTCCAGAGGGACCTTATAGCATCTTTCCAGTACCTGAAGGGAGCCTACAGGAAAGCTGGGGAGAGATATTTTACAAGGGTATGTACCCTTGTAGGTACCCAAAAGGGCAAGGGGAAATGGTTTTAAACTGGAAGAGGGTAGGTTTAGACTAGATATTAGGAAGAAATTCTTTAAGGGTGGTGAGACACTGGAACAGGTTGCCCAGCAAGCTTATGAATGTCCCCTCCCTGGAAGTATTCAATGCCAGGCTGAATGGGGCTTTGTGAAACCTGGTCTAGAGGGGGATGTTTTTGCCTATTGCAGGGAGGTAGGAACTAGATGGTCATAAAGGTCCCTTCCAATCCAAATCATTCTACGTTTCTCTGTCCTATTATACTCTGTTCTCCAAAACTGTACACAGTACTTGAGGCAAGGCTGAACCGGTGTGGTGTAAATCTAGCCTCAACCAGCTAGCAATGGTGGGCTTGATGCTCTCCAGGATAGAGTGGTCTTCTTGGCTGCCCGGGCACATTGCTGACCCATGTTCAACTTGCTGTTGACCAAGACCCTCAGATCCACTTCAGTAGGGCTGCTCTCCAGTTTTTCATCCCCCAAGCTGCATGTACAACCAGGGTTGCCTCTTCCCAGGTGCAGAATAGAGCACTTTGCACTGGTGGAACCTCTAAATCCAATCTAAATGATGGTTAAAAGCTTTTTGCTCTCTGGGAGAAAATGATATGTTGGCTGAATTGCATAGTTGTAGGTACATTGTTGCAAGCTGATTCTGCATATTTCTATTGTTCCTCTCCACATTACTTTCCAACCAGTGATTTCTATTTTAATTTCTAGGTTCACAGTTCATTTGCACTTGATGCCCCAGAGTTTGTTTTCTCAAGCAAGCATTTTGAAAAAGTACAGAGAATGGATTAACCCCATTACTCCATTGTACCCTGAACTGTGTACTCTCTAAAAAGCACTTTATAGATATGGACCCTTTCTTCCCTGTCAATTAGCTCCTGCATTGTGATTCTTATGCTTACTTCCTAGTTTGTGCTTCTCTGCAAATTATAAACATGATGTGTTTTTATTTTATTTTATTTTATTTGCTTGTTGGGTTGTTGTCTTTTTTTTTAAGGAGAGGTGGAGGGGGAAGGAAGAGGACAAACTACTCAACTTTCCCCTAACTACCACCCCAGTGGTGCCTGTACAGTAAGTTAATGGTATTTGTATTTCTGATATTATGGATTCTTTCACTAGTTCCTTAAGACACACACAAGAATGAATTACTCTGAACTGTCTGTCTGCCTCCTGACAGGTCTTCTTGAAAAGCTGCTTGCCTCCAGCTGAATTCATTGTTGTATCATTTATCTCCAAGTCAGCAAGAGACGGTTTTACAAATCTCTACATAAGGCATGAAATGAAATTCAAAAGGAACACTGATTTTCTGCTTTTTATTTGGCTCTGGTCAAATGAATGGATGCTGGTATATCGCTAATTCTGAGAGTACATTTTGTGGTGTTTTCTTTAAAAATTAACTTCACTATAAAGTCATCCTGTGAGACAAACACCAATCTCATGGAAATCAGATCTCTTAAATTTATTTTTCCCTGATTCTATCCCAAAATACAACTTCTGGGATGAAACATAGTGAAAGTTGATAGTATTTAGTGACTTGTGGGAGACATATTAGTGATATTAGACTGTTATGGCAATAAATGGTAAGCAGATTGTCTGCTGCTCCATACAGCGAGCATGCCCAACTCAGTAGCTGCGCTAAGTGTTTTAGGACCAGTGGACCACTATCTTGCAGTGGCTTGATTATGTTCACCCCACTGTCCCTCCAGGAATTGAGTTTAGCTATTCAAATGCAAGCTTTGCCATTCGTCTCAGAGCTAGAGAATGTTATTGATCTCTATTTTTAATAGTCTCAATACAGTCAAAGATGATTCTATTAGGGGAACAGAACTTTCAGGGCTGTCTTGGCACAGACTCCATGATTGTTGTGAACCCTGTCCCAGACATCCAGAGAAGTTATTAGACTTAAGCCCCTGCATCTTACTAAAGCAAGACTTTATTTTTTATATCAGTTTTCTCATGAAAAGTGTCTGCCTCCTTCCCATCACTCCCCATCCCTTCAGTTGAAGGTTGCCTGCAAAGAAATAATTGTGGCAATTATGTAAGATTCTGAGTTTCTTCTTATCCATAGCACAGCTTGCAGTGCTATGTCAACACTAGGAAACAAGAGTGGCCTAGGAGTCATTCTATGGCTCAGAGGACAAGCAATATCGTTCAGTTCAGCTCCATAGGACCTTTCTAACCCTGTCTGGCTGACCTTATCCATGCTGGAAATGTTCCTGTGTCCTCAAACTGTGCTGTCAATGAACAATGAAAGCTGTGCTGAAGTGTTTCAACAGAAAATATGTCAGTGTTCACACTTTTTCAGTTACACCTGCAGTCTTTAAATACATTGTCTCCTTGAAAAGATGGCTGCTATCAATTGTCTTCCATCAATTGCAGCTCATTCCCCTACATTAGAACTTTAAGATTCATCACAGAGAGAATCTTGCTCAGAACATTCTGAAAGTGCATGAAATGTACAGAAGTGTTATGGATAATTTCATTCTTAAGTTGCTATTGCCCTCAACCTCTTTATGGCATACAGAAAGTAAGGGGAAAAAACTCAAATAGGGGTCAGGAGCAAACTATTTGAAACACTTGTATTTCCTATTATTTTCAGAGAACTGTAGTATAGTTTCTGTGAGTAGCAGCACTAGATATTTCATCCAATTTTGCAATTACTAATAGATAATAAGATTTTCTGTGAATTTCTTTTTTTTCCATCAAAAAGACCAGATCAAGTCCAACCTGGTATTGCAGAGATTTTTAATCAAATGCAATTATATAATTAATGATACAATACTAAGCCATGACAGCCCAATTACCATTGATGAACATTTCTTCAGGGAACTCCAGCTCTTCGTAGTGGAGCACAGAGCAGATTTCTAATAGGCAGCTCAAAAGCCCCTTAGGGTATGTCATAGACAAATAGATTTTCACATGCTTGTACTGGTCTTTTCTTATCCTAACAGTTCCCCTCCTAGTCACAATAAATGAGTTAGTCTTAATCTGTTGAAGCTGACTAAAAGTTCTTCATGAATATTATAACAAGACAATGCAAATGTTTGAGAACAGCAGCATTACACTTCATGTTTTCCTCCATCACTAACTAATTCCAGGACAGGATATTTCAATGTGTTTAAACCTACTAGAAATTATATTAGCCTCTCTTTTCGTCAAATATACAAGTAAAGAAATGAATTTGTGGTTAAACAGTCAAGAACATATTCTGATGCAGCTTGAAACTGAATGACAAGAATTGAAACTGGATGTGTAATAAGTGTATTAGTGATAGTATCAATGCCCCTTCCTTTAATTCTCTGAAAGAAAAAAAAAAAAAAACGAGACCAACATTTCACATGCAGCAGGTTTAAAGAGTAATGGAAAGACCAAAAGATTGACAGGAAAGAAAAGGAAAACTATATAAAGAAAATTACTCTATGAACTCCTCCTGCCCAAAAGAAGAAAACTGTACAGATCATAGGAGCAAAGCATTATAAATCAGTGCCTCTTTGTGGCACACCCAGTCACAGTCTCTGAGTGGCATGGCTCATAGCAATGCTGCAAAGTTGATCAGGAAAAGGTTCATTGAACACAGGCAGGAAAACTGAAAGAGAAACATACTACAAATGTCATGAAAGGATCAGTATCCATTTCTATAAATATTCTTTGCTGGTCCAAGACTGAGTACAGGTAATCTGCTAATGAAGAAGAAAATGTGCACAGACACACAGCTGCTTCACTCATAAAATGCTGTCTCACTACACATAGTGCTAATGGGAGGGACTATAGTCCCAGCACTGCTCTCTAAGAAGTTTCCATACTCCTAAGGACACAAAGCCAACAAAGAGTAAAATGATATGATCAAATAAATTTAAAAATAAAAATAAAATAAAAAAATCCATTGGATTATTAAACATTATTAACATTATTAAACATGGATAAATATTTGTTCCATGCAAGGAGGAAAAACAGAAATCCCCAACATGAAGATTTTAAACCCATATTTTTTTAGCTGAGTTACTAAAAAATTCAGTGGATTTACTCAAAATTAATAAAAATGCCTCCAGACAGAGATTGGTTGAGGAAAATCCTTCCCACTGTAAGAGTGAAACATATCAGAGAACTCATTGTGAGACAGAATGTGTACAACTCTATGGGTCCAGAAGATATGCAAGCCAGGACTCTGAAGGAAACGTCTGATGTTGTTGCCCAGCCACTCTCCATCATATCTAAAAAGTCATGGCTATCAAGTGAAGTCCATCATGACTGGAAAAAGGGAAACATCATTCCCATTTTTAAGAAAGGGAGAAAGGGATATCTGTGGAATTACAAGCTGGTGAGTCTCACATCTGTGCCAGGGAAATCATGGAGCAGATCCTTCTGGAAGCTATGTTAAGGCACATCTGAGTCAGAGAGATGATCTGAGAAACAGCATGGCTTCACCAAGATTAGATAATGCCTGACCGATCTGGTCTCTAAATTGGAGAGATATGGATTTGAAGGCTGGATTATTTGGTGCATAAGGAATTGGTGGGATGGTTGGAACCAAAGTGTTGAGATCGGTAACTCTGTGACCAAATGGAGAATAGTCATGAGGGATCAGTCTTGGGACCAGTGCTCTTCAACACCTTTATCAATTACGTAAATGATAGGATCAAGTGGCTCCTCAACAAGTTTTCTTGATGACACTATGGTGAGAGGTGCAGTCAGTACAATAGAAGGAAGGAATACCAGAGGGAACTGGACAAACCTGGAAAAGTGGGCTCATGAGAGCATAGTGATGTTCAGCAAGGCTAAGTACAATGTGCTGTACTTGAGTCAGGGCAAACTCATATATGAGTACAGACAGGAAAAACAACTCATTGAGAGCTGCCTTGTGGAGAAAGATTTAGGGGTTCTGGTGGATGAACAACATAACATGAGCCAGCATTGCAACCTGGCAGGCCAACAGTATTCTGGGCTACATAAAAACAAATGTAGCAGCAGGGTGAAGGAGGTGATTATTGCACTTTACCCACTTGAGGCCTCATCTGGAGTACTATATCCAGGTCAGGGGCCGAAAATATAGAAAAGATGTGGAGCTCTTGGAGCAAGTCTAGAGAAGGGCCACAAAGATAATCAAAGGGCTGAAGCACCTCTCCTATGAAAACACGTTGAGGGTGCTGGGCTTATTTAGCTCAGAGAGGATAGGGCTCCAGGGAGACCTCAGTGTGGCCTTCAGGTACTTGAAGGGAGCTTACAAACAGGCAGGGAGCTGGCCTTTTACACTATCTGATAGTGATAGAACAAGGGGGAATGGCTTTAAACTAAAAGAGGGGAGATTTAGGTTAGATGTTAGGAAGAAATTTTTCACTCGGGGGGTGGTGAGATGCTGAAACAGATTGCCTGGATAAGCTGTACATTTTGTGTAGTTGGAGGCATTCAAGATCAGGTTAAATAAGATCCTGAGCAGGCTGACATTGTGGTTGGCAAACCTGCCCATGGCAGGGAAGTTGAAACTAGATGAACTTCAAGGTCCTTTCCAAAACAAGCCATTCTGATTTTCTGAACTGTGTATCTACACTTAACCATAAAACTTAACTACAGTCATAAAACCTCTTCATGGAATTACTACTTCAAAACTCAAGATAAATGAACTGAGAGAGTTCTTTTATGGTTCTTATACATATATTGTATACATAATACGAATGTGTTATTCCAGGAAGAAATTAAATGATTACCATTAATCCTATACTGAAATGTACACCAATGGACAATTGAAGCTAATGGATAAAAATTTTGCTTGGTCACAAAAGATTGCTTTTTTCAGCATACAGTAATATTGACCGGCATTGCCAGCTACAGAGACAAGGAAAGGCTTTTCTTGAATTCTGGTATTTGAATCTTTTGATAAAGAAGAATATTGATGTCTTGAGGTATATATGACTTTTAACTAATGTGAACATTCCCATAAATTTCACTTAGATTTGTTTTTTAAATTTTGAAGTCTCCTTAAATCATGAAAAATAAAGTGTGAGAGGTTTTTTCTGTGTGTATGTAAGTTTTTTGTTTTTCTTTGCTTTTAACCATAGAATCACAGAACCGTGTGTTTCAACTTCCTGCTAAGGAGGTTCCCTAGAGGTTGCACAGGAAGACACCTATGTGGATTCTGAATATCTCCAGAGAAGGAGACTCCATAACCTCTCTATAGATCTCTTCTGAATAGAGCCTTGATACTATTTCTTGCCTTTTAGCGATTCATTCTTGTCAATCTACAATGTCTTTCAGATAATAATGCTGCATTGCTATGAAAATACAATAAACTTTTTTCTTGCCAAGAATGTGAATAGTTTTTACTCACTACTCATTGCTACCTGTCACAGTCAGTTTTCTAAAAATATGGTAATGTAATTTTATGCTTTTTTTTTTTTTTTTTTTTTTTTTTTCCCTGTTGGGTTCTTGGTCAGGAATACTCTAAATTCCTTGACTCAAGAAAGTACATGGAGGTAAATAATAACATTCAACCTCAAATGCTGATATCAGAGTTAATTATCTATAAATACTTTCTTTAAAGGAAGCTTTTCAAAAGCCAAATCAACACAGTAGTTCCAAATGCAGGACAGGTCCACATTAGGTTAAACAGCTTATCTTACCTATTTCAATGGCATGTGACTTGAACTATCTTTTAGAAAATTCCTGTTCCTTCTTACACCATAAGACAGAAAGGAATGTGGTTGAGCAACAATGAATTCTGTTCTTCCCAGAGATCTTTTATGCAAAACAATATCAGCTCAAATTTAACATAAATCTAAGAAAACTTTTTTTTTTCTGTTGATTTAATCTCCCATTATGTGACATTAACAGAATTTTTTAAACATACTACACAACTGAGAAGCCCCAGTATTTTTCAACTGATATTGCTTATTACACTCTCTTTCTGATTTTAGCTGCTTTAGAATTCTGAAGTGCATCTGAGTGAACACAGAAAAAAACACCAATGTTTTTTAAAAATTAATTACACATTTTTATTCAAGATTGTAATATTTTCTATTTATGCATTTGTTTTATTAGACAACACATCATTAATATGATGTGGAACGACGTAGAATACTCCATAATGGCAATGGGAGAACTGATGTACTGAAGGAGACTTCTGGTCCATACCACAATATGATTCTTCTCCCTTTTAATGACTACCATCAAACTATTTTGAAGGAAAACATCAGATGCCCCTCAATCTGCAGACTTAAAAAACACTTCCCCCACGCAGGCAAATCTGTAATCTCAAACAGTCATTTTATTAAACTTTGACATGAGCAATATGGGCATCTGCATCTGGGCTAGTTGTCTAGATTTCCTTTCCAGTCAGTGGAGACAATTACACATTTCTAGAGCACAAGTGATGACACTTGTTTTAAAGTACCTAATCTTCCCAATTCTCTTAAAGATAGAAGCAAAAGTAATGGGAGATGATTATACACAGATATTTACACTGCGTATTTCTGAAGGTTAGAGAAATCAATCTATACTCGAAGACCATTTTAAACCTCAAAACAGGCAGTTCCAATTTCCAAAATTTTCGAGTTCCTTATGGAAAATTACTGAGCAATGCAAATAGTTTTGTGTAATATATTGGTACATTAGCATCACCGCAAAATCATACGGAAGGTTAATTTCACTTTAAGAACGTAATCCTTGAAAAGCCTTCATTTATTACCCAGGGTATTGGGAAAATGGTTCAATGAGGTTGTTTATGGAGTAGAAGCTGACACAAGCAGAAAGACACTCTTATCAGCACCTGAGAGTAAAATAACCACTGATTGCAGCTCCTCCGTACGTGATTCACTGCAGGAATTCAGGAAGGTGATTGATAAGGGGAGGACCCCAGAAATGTAAGCAGTCTGCATATAAAAGAATGTAAACAATTCAGCATTCCTCCCTGCACTTACCTCCATGGAAACCATAACAACCTGTTCTCTGTTGACATACTTTGCAGTTCAGTGTTCCTCTCCTGTGGATCCTCTCCAAACCTGTTGTCTTTCCAGCCAGGGAAAAGCTTTTCTTGGCCTTCTGGCATGCCAGGTTGTGATAGCAATGTATCTATTCATCCTCCAGAAGAACAGGGACAAAAGTTGTTAGCTGCACACGTGTAAACATCAGCAGAGATTTTCAGCCTTGCAGACAATTCCAACAATATTTTAAAGCTGCCTACTTCCAGTATGGGCATTAATGTAAGCAAATCAGAAAGAGATGCCAAAGCAGATATGCAGAGGGAACTCCTTGTGAACAGGTTGCTTAGTATCCAGCTGCCCAGATCCTGCTGCCAGCCTTCAGGAGGCAGAAAGGGGTGACACCTGTACGGCTGCAGATAGGAATTGGAATCAGTACTAGTGCCCACTGAATAAAAACAGAATTTTTGTAGGGAGGATACTAATGTAGACCATTTCTCTAACAGCTGTACCATATTACAAGCTGTTGTACATTACAAGAATGTTGTGTGGTGACTTTGGATATCCTTCCTTATATATTGAAAAAAGATTATAACTAGTAAGTCTTCAATATATGAGATCAGGTTGATTATTTAAAAGATCACACATTCATTTATGTAAGCCCTTTGGAAGAAATGAAAACTCCAGCAATGATATCAATATATTCTTAAGAGACAGATCTGCTTTCAATGCTTCTTTGTCCCCTTTTAATGAGATTTACACCAAAAAAATTCAGTTAATACTTAAAGCATGTGGACTCCTGAATCATTTTCATACTCTAAATTAATACTGCTATTTGCATCCTGTTTATTTAGTGAGTTGATCCTGTTGCTTCAATACAGTAGCCTCATACAAGATTCTTTTAGATTTATGCACGTTGCTCCAAAACTAATGCCTCCTATTTATTTCCATGGAAACTACAACAGATACAAATAATTAAATAACATTATTTGAAAGAGCAAATTATCACCTACAAAACACTATTTTTTTTTTTTTTTTAGCATAATCACTGCCATTAGCTTTACAATTTTTTTTCCAGCAATGAACAAGAGCCTGCATACTATGCTCATAAAAATCTGCACCAGCAGAGGTGACCCATTGCCACTGTCACTGCTGAAATGCATCACCCACTTCCTCCCTGTGCTCACATCCACTCTTTGGTCTCCATAAACATTTAGCAAGTGTCAGTGAATGTCAGTAAGTGCCAATATTTCTGCAAGGAGGAATTCAATTCCAAACCTTTGCTTCACATACCTCTTCCATGTCAGATGTCATTTTGTCAGATAGTCCTGCTACCATATGTCACACTGCAACAAAATGTAATGGGATGCAGGTAGGAAGGTTCAGCCTGTACTGCAATACCACCAACATTCATCTCTGATGTTGTGGAACATAATAAAATAGGAGGCAATACTTTCAGAGCAGTCCTTGTGCATGAAACAAGCACTACATGCATCAGATGGTAACTTCTTATGATTCTGTTCAGAAGAACAAGGACCTCTCAAACAGTTTTTCAAGTTGTTTTGTACAGATTCCCCACCTACCCCTATTTGTTAACAACCAGTTACTCATTGAATATTTCTCCACTGGAAAGCTTTGAACAGTTTTTTCACAGAAGCACAAATTTATTAATAATTCATGCTCATTATTCTTTCTTCTTGTGGTAGTGCTTAGGTATACAAAGTCCAAGGAAGTTCGCAAAATGGTGCAGACATTGTGCAGGCATCGCTTTTATGTGTGATTTGTTTGCTTTGGAAGAGCGTGCTGAGGTTCTGACCATCTCTACTTAGGCAACAGCAAAGTGGACATGGGGTTGCTTTTTAGAAACACTTGTCACCAGTCTTTGAGAAAACAAATTTTGCAACTAATAGTAAATTCTCCCATTAGCCCTCAATTTTACACAAGTGGATATTCAAATTTTTCTCTTAATTCGTTGCTGTTGTTTTTTGCATGTTTTGTTTTTCCTTCTCTCCTCTTTTTTTTTTTTCCTTCCTGGACATGGCACAGTAGGAGAAGCAGCAATTGAAAGTGTTGAAAACAAGCCACTACAAAATAATTGCTACTGCATTAGCACCAAAAATGCTTTAGGATAAATTAATGTGGAAATTCACTAAAAGCTCCATTATATCTTTGAAAGAACTTTACACGCTTATGTCATGCTTCTCATAAATAACAGGGATCTAAAATGAAATCCCTTTGTAAATTGTACTTCAGACTTTGTAAGAGTAGGTGCCGGTCGTGGAGCAATTGAAACATAAGTTTATTCTCAGTATAAAAGCACCAGAGAATCGATTATGATCTTATTTTGGAAATTACTGCTGGTGGAGCTGGAAGACTTTGGCCAGACTGGTTATGTTACAGACATACAGTGGAACTAAGGAGATTTGAATTAAACAAGGAGGTGTCAATCATGTTTTATTGGTGATTTAGAGATGGTTTTAGAAGTAGACACGGTGGAGTAAAAGCAAAAAGGACAGTATAAGTACATATAAAGTCACATAGGTAAATGAAGAAAACCAGAAGGAATGAAAATAAGCTAATGATCCATTCTTGCTTTAGTAGCAGTCAGTCAAGGAAATGTGTAGAACAATAAATCAACTGAATTACACGTAAAGAAGCAGAAGCCAGCCTGCTGGATCAGTACCCACAAGGGATTAGTGCAGTATCACTGCTTGAATGAGGGAACATTTGAAGCACTAGACTTCTGCAGAAAGCCAGTTTCCCTGTGGGAACTGCATCTTCTTTTTCCCTACCTCCTTTATGTGAAACTCTAGTTTGGATTTTCCAGAGGTGTTACGGTATTCTGAAAGATCACAGTTCAGCTGACAGAGAACAGGACACAGAACCTTTCTTACCACTGCTGCCCTGTGGATATAAGTATATCCTGTTTGTTTATGCAATTCATAAATATAGGTATTTAGGAAATATTTTCATTGAAATATGGATTATATGCAGAAATCCATCTGGCTTCAGTGATCAGATTAGAACCCAGCTTCATTTTCATTTCCTTGGGATTGGTCCTGGAGAAAAAAACAAGGCAATAGTTTTTTCTTAAGGAATAAAATGGACCAAAAAGGAAAAAAAAAAAAAAAAATTGCTGAAATTGGACAATTTCAATAGTGTGGTTGCTGTCTTCAGCTTTGCAGTGCTTCTGTTTCTGCCTTTGGGTGTCAGGCTTTCATTTCATACTACCAACTGCTTCCTGAATTCCTCTATTTTTTATTTTTTCTGGATCTGTTAATACATCCCCCCTTCCCCCCCCCCTCCCCCCCCATTTTGCTGCTCTTACTATTCAGTGTTTTGCTCCAGAAAGTGGGTCAAAGTTGAAATCCCAACAGGAATATCAGGTAACAGCATTGCTTTCATCTGGTTGCTCATTCAACAGACAACCCCAGCACTGTTCTGCTAATTTTGACAGAGAAAGTGTTCCAAATAGAATTACTTACTGGCATCTGGTCTCATTTTGGTCAGTGCTTTCTTGTGCGATACTGTGGCAAGATACTGAGTTTGTCTTGTAGGAATTAATGAGACAACTTTCTCTACAGAGGAAGAAACAAAAGAGAAAATAAACCTTTCATGTTTGTTGTACACTCCTTCATCTTAGTAGGCACCATTAGCAACAGAAAGTCTTTGAAGAGGCATTCTCTTAATGTATGTGATCTTTTTCGCAACGTACAGAGCAGTAACAGTAAAGCTGGTGAAGATATTCCAAAATAACTTCTGTCAACTTAGACCTATGGAAACAGAGGGAACATCAACCATTTAAATATACCTACAGGTGATTTTTCTAATAGAAAGCTTTTTATCTCAAATGCAGGCTTGAAATTTCAGCAAGTTTGGTGTAGCAAATACTAACATGAAAGAACACACAACACAGCATGAGATTCAGACAAGTAATTTTGATGGAAGGAGGAATTTTACACATAAATATACACACGATAATTACATCATTAGAAGTATCTATGATAAATCAGCCGTTGGAAAATATTGGTTCATTGTCACTGCACTCAGTATCTCAACATTCTAACATTTTTTACTGTTTTAAATTACTTAAGAACTACTGTTAAGAACTGTGATTTTTTTTTTAATATGGCATTATATTACAAAGCTGTTAACACTGATTTCTTATGGAATTTGTGGCAGATCTGATCACTTTGCACTGTATCTTGTTTCTTTAAATAAGAGCTAATTATCTGAAAAAAAAAAAAAGTGATATAGTTGGAAAAAAAGTTATTCACAAATACGTATTAAAATACAATTTCCATGCATTACAAGGAGAATGTGGTTGCCCGAGCACCGAATAGCAACACAGGATTAGGAGACTTGGTTTCTGTTGCTTATGCTAGAAAGAATTTGAACACTAATATCTCCTGAGAGATCTATGAAGCTTAGTACTTGAGACAGGTGGTTTCTTCAGTCTCTCCTGAATTCACCTTTCTCAAAGCAGGAAGAGAATCCTGGCTCAGGATTTGACAGGGCTCACTGAGAGGGCTTTAATCTAGATTAGAAGAGGGAAGGGGTTAAAACGAGGTCACTGGAAATGAGTCTAGGGGCAGCATGCCAAGGTTAGGGGTGAGACCAGTAGCCCAGCATCTTCACTAATGCACACAGCATGAGCTTGAAACTATTGTGCATCAGGAAAACTATGATTTAGTCACTGCCACTGAAACATGGTGGAATCACTCTCATGGCTGGAGTCCTACAATGGAGGGCCATAAGATTTTTAGATGAGATAGGGATGTAAGGAGAGGTGGGGTAGCTCTCTATGTCAGGGAGTTTTGGTGTTGTAGAACTCAATACTGGGAACCATAGCATCAAGTTCTAATGGGTAGGATCAGAGGGAAGGCCAACAAGGCTGATATCTTGGTGGGAGTCTGTTACAGACATCCCAAGTAGGATAAAGAGAGTGATGAGTGGCTGGCAGAAGTCACACAATTACTAGCCGCTGTTCTTGCCAGAGATTTCAACTTATCTGACTATTTCTTTGTTAGAAATACAACAACAAAGATAAGAGTCAATCCAGGAGATTCCTAGGGTGTGTGGAAGGTAACTTCCCAACTGGTAGGTTGGTAAGGAAGCCTACCAGGAGAAGTTAGACCTGTTGATTACAGAGAAGGACTGATGGGAGACATGGTGGCCAGAAGCTGTTTTGGGCACAGTGATCATGAAATTGTAGAGTATTTCTGATGAAGTCAGGAGAGGCATCTGCAAAACTGTTACCTTGGGCTTTGGGAGGGCTGGCTTTGAACTGTTTAAGGCATTGACTGGGAGAATCACTTGGGAGTCAGTTTTCAAGTGCAAAGCAGTCCAGGAAGGCTGGATATTCCTGAAGTAAGAAATCTCAAAGGTGCACAAACTGGCTATGCTTATGTGCTGTAAGATGAGCTGACAAGGAAGAAAGCTGGCCTGGATGAACAGGGAGCTTTTGCCTAGATTCTGAGAGAGGGAACTTACCTCATGTGGAAGACTAGACATGCAACTAGGAAGGAGTGCAAAGGTGTTTCTAGGATATACAAAGAAAAAGTTAGACAGAAGCCCAGCAATAACTGGCATTGTTAGGATAATAAAAAACATATTTACAAATATATTAACAGCAAAAGCAGGGGAGATCTCCATCCTTTATTGGATGCAGTGGGGAACATTACCACTGAGTATAAGGAGAAGGCTTAGATTCTCAATAATTTCTTTACTCCTATCTTTAATAATCAGACCATTTATCCTCAGGGTACTCAGTCCTCTAAGATGGAAGACAGGGATAGGAAGCAAAATAAACTTCCCCCACAATTCAGGAGGAAATTTTTAGCAATCTGCTACTATACCTGGTCTGTCGTAAGTCCATGATACTGGATAAAATCTACCTGAGGGTACTGAGGGAGATGGCAGTGGGGATTGCCAAGCTGCTTTTCATTATTTATCAGCTGTTCCTTTAACGTGGTAGGTCCCTAATGACTGAAGGCTTCTCAAAGTGACTCCTATCTGCAATAAGTGTTATAAGGAGGATCTGGGGAACTACAAGCTGTCAGCCTGACCTTGGTGTCAGGGAAGGTAACGAAACAGATCATCTTGAAGAAGATCACATGGCATGTGCAAGAAAACTGGGGGATCAGGCCCAGCTAACATGGGTTCACAAAAGGCAGATCCTGCTCGGCCAACCTCATCTACTTCTATAACAAAGCAATCCACCTGGTGAATGAGGGGAAGGCTGTTGATGTAGTCCACCTAGAATTTAGTGAAGCCTTTGACTCTGCCTGATAAGTACTCTCCAGAAGAAGCTGGCAGGCTGTGGCTTAGACAACTGTACTCTTCACCGAGTAAAAAACTGGCTGGATGTCTGGGGTCTAGAGAGTGATGACGGGTGGAGCTAAATCCAGCTGGTGACCAGTCATGAGTGGTTATCCTCAGGGGTTGGTACTGTTTTATATACTGTTATATACTGTATAATATACTGTTTTATAACTTTATTGATGACCTGGACAAGGGAATTGAATACACCCTTAGTAAGTTTACAAGTGACACCAAGGGCATGTAGAATCTGCCTGAGGGTAGGAGGGTCCTACAGTGGGATCTGGACAGTCTGGATTGATAAGCTGAGGGCAATTGTATGATCTTTAACAAGACCCAGTGTCAGGTCCTGAACTTTGGTCACAAGAACCCCATCAAATACTAGAGGAGTGGAGCAGAATGGCTGGAAAGCAACACAGATGAAAAGGATCAAGGGGTATTAGTCAACAGCCAGCTGAACATGAGCCAGCACTGTGTCCAGGTGTCCAAAAAGTCCAATGGCATCCTGGCCTGCATCAGAAATAGCATAGTCAGCAACATTAGGGGGTAATTGTCACTCTTGGCCACACCTCAGGTGCTGTGTTCATTTTGGGCTCTTCAGTACAAGAAAGGCATTGAGGCCGTGGAGCATGTCCAGAGAAGAGCAATGAAGCCACGAAGGGTCTGGAACACAAGTTCTATAAGAATCAGATAAGGGAGCTAGGATTGCTTATTCTGGAAAAGAGAAGGCTCAAAGGAGACCGTATTACCCTCTACAACTACCTGAAAGTAGGTTGTGGTGAGTTAGCAGTCAGCCTCATCTCCCAGATAAAAGCAATAGAAGAAGATGTAATGGCCTCAAGTTATGCCAGGAGATATCCAGATAGGATATTATGAAAAATTTCTTTTCCAGAAGTGTGGTCAAAAATTGGAACAGGCTGTTCAGGTAAGTGGTGGAGTCACCGTCTGTGGAGGTGTTCAAGAAATGTGCAGGTGTGGCAGTGATGGACATGGTTTAGTGGGCATGATGGTGATAGGTTAACAGTTAGACTGGATAATTGTAGAGGTCTTTTCCAACCTTAATGATTCTATGATTCACTTCCAGTTTGCATTTCAAAATAAAATATTCATCAAGGCATTAAAGTTGCTTTATAGTCTGATAATTAGGACAGTGAACTGAATCTCAGCTCTCCTGCCAACTGATGTTTCAGTATGAAGACATCCATCAGCTTGGATTAATATCTCTGTTTAAAATCAAGTGGTCTCCTGAACTACTAACACATAGAGAACATCTCTTTTTAGTTCAATGAATATTTCATTATGTCCAAAGTGAAGAAATGGAAAGCAACATTATCTGGAAAGCTGGAAATTATCATGGCCACTGCAGTCAGGGCAGAAACAGTGAAGCTTTCAGAGTTTCCAGGCTTCTAAATCTACGAGACCATCTGTTGATCTGTGAATCTGAAAATCCTGGAAACATTTGTGCAAGCTGTAAAGAAGACAGAATCCAAGTGGCTTTGTCCTCTCATGTGTTTGTTTATTCATTAATCAGGTGCTGAAGAACACAGCAGGTACCCTGGCACATAGTTATAAAGGGTTTTGAAACATTTTGGCTTAAGCAGATCCATTAAAAGTCCTGTCTGTCTTCTACTGCAGTTTCCCTGGGATCTCAGGAAAATATATATATTTTTTAACTAATACAGCATTCTTCAATGAAAAAACAAAAATCATTCTTATTTTCCAAACAGCTAAAAGTGTTTTCTTCACAGGCTTAATTCATTACACGTAGTGTAGCTAGACAGCTGAATGATATGCGCTTAAGGAGAACTCTCTACAGAGGAACATGACAGACTGTGTCACTGACTTCTAATACATGTGTGCTTTGATGAAGATCGTGTTTCTGATATTTGCGTAAGCTCTGATGCCAGGGTCTTATTGCCTTGAGTGGGAGGATGAGATGATCTGATCAGTGTGCCAAGTTCCTGTAACTCATCACTTTCCACTCTCCGTGAAGTGGCATTCCCCTGCTCTAACTGCCAAAAGCTGGATTTTATTTCACAGTCCGTCCCAAGGACACTGTAAAATCTCACATGCATATTACCTGGTTGTCAGGCTAACTGCTGCAAAACTTACTTTTTGTTTTGAACTTGCTTTGAACTTGTATTCAGCTACTAAGAGACTCTTTCTCACTCTCTTTATTATTCTTTTTTTCCTTCCTCTCCCTTCCCTTTCCCTCTACCCTACTTTGGGCATACTTCCAATTTTTAGCAAAAACTGAGTCCTTAGCCATGTAAAATAAGCCTCATTCTTCAGATAGTTTAAAATACAAGCCATAAGACAGAATCAGATTTGCTAAAAAAGAAAATGTTAATACATTAAACCATATTTTTTTCTTTGACATTGGCACTTAGATTCATGTAATTTTCCCATGTAAGACTTCACTAACTTTGGAAAAATCAACATGTATTGAAAGTTATGTCTGGAACAAGCAGGTGTAATCTTGGGAAGATAAATATCCAGTTGCTAGCTCTGATTTTTTTTTTTCAGCATTTTATTAAGCTCCCTGTTATAGCAACAGTGTTATGCTGTTTTTTCCATTCTGCTTAACCAGCAGATGACTCAGTCTACAGACCAAGAGAATGTAGTACAATTATAGCATTCAAAATGGTTTATGTGTGACTACTCAAAGCTTGTCTTCACTCTGTTTATTGGCTACTAGCACACCAAGCTAAATGCAAGTTAACAAATTCCTAAAAATACCCCAGGGATGAATCATCCCTTTCAAAAGGGTTCTGGAGAGTGTTTACCACTGTGATGGTAAGTCACGGGGTACTAGGGAAGCCAATTTCTGTTACAGAGACAAGCTTGAGTCAGCCAAATGCTATGTCACAGATTCTGAATGCTTTGCGTGGAAGAAGACTGTTACAAGTTAATGTCCCCAAGCCTGAGCAGTTAAAGGAGACTGCGAAATCAAAACTGTCTTAAAGTATCCATATATCTTGCAAGCCTGCCTTTTGCCACCTTCCTTAAGAAGTCAGGCTTTTTTTTTTTTTTTTTTTCCTTTTTTTTTTCTTTTTTCTTTTCTTTCTTTTCTTTTCTTTTTTTTTTTTTTTTTTTCCGAGGAAGTTCTTTTAAAGAAGTTACTACCAAGTATTAAATAAGATATTGCTTTCAGAAATATTGAAAAATAGAGCCTGTTCACTTCGAATTTGTGTGCTTGACTTTCAACACTGAAAATCTTTGTTCAAATTCATGTATGCTTAAAAATTCTCTGCTACCTGGAGGTTAGACTGAAGCATTTTCGAAAGAAAAAGATTCAAGCGTTACATTTGTTCCTTCAAAATACTTTTTGTTTGATAGATCCAGAATTAAAGAAAAAGTGCTAGAAACATAGTGGTTAATGAATAATTATAATAATGAAGTCAAAATGAAATTAACATTGACATTTCAACCTCTATCCTGTAATTAACACCTAATAGACCATAATAGATCTACTCATTTCTCCAGATGTACTTAATTTAAATTTACTCCCAGCATTATGACTTTCTACTCTGATATAATCCAATTGAAAATTATTTACTGTAAATTAAAGGGTGAAGAAATGACCAAAACCTCCATTTATAGAGATCTTTATGTTTGCTAAACAAGTATTTTATGTTTGCATTTTGATCTCTGGTGGATGGCATAAGAAAGCAAGCTAAGGTATGGTTTAAGGAGTTATCTCCACTCCTACTCAGCACTGCCCTTCTTAGGGAAGCTGCCATCCCCATGTATCTGAAATACCATAAATGGCCATATGGTTGAATCATGGCCTCACTTTGGGCACCCTGCTCACCCACTTAATTAACACAGATGGTTCATTAGGTGTGTTTAATAGCACCTCCAGATAACTCATTCTGGAAAAATAAGCTCCTGAAGGTATCACTTAGTGTTAGACAAAGAGGAAGATTGTGACACTTCTGTTTAAGAGATGACATTTAGATCAGGAACCTGAGTCCTGATCTACTTCAGTGCAGAAACACATAAACTGAACCATTTTAAAACTTAACTTAAAACTATAGCAGCTCTTCTAAATTTGTATCTTCACCAGCTGTCAGACATAGCTATGCTCTTCAGATGAATGTGGAAAGACCAGGACAAAATACTTTTTAGTATTCTCGAATTGAACAATTGAACATGTAAGAAGCACATCATGGAAAAGCCCTAACGAAGCCCTCTGTTGCTTCACCTGGTATCTGACGCTCAACAAAGGGAAGAAAGGCAGACTCTCACTATGGTAAATTTGCGTAAGGTTTCTGACCAAGCAAATCAATAAAGCAGATCTTAAATGCTGTACGTTGAAAATACGGACAGTGCAAATGGGATAATGCTTTGCCATCTTCTTCTGATATCATCTGTTGCAACCAAAGTGATCAGTGAGATGTATCACATGAAATTACATGGAATCTTCTACATGGAACACACTGACTGCTCAGAAAAGGGTAATTCATTATTTATTTATTTATTTTTTCACTGTGAAAGTTCCATGAATTCTTTATTTCTGAATTTAAAACATTTTTTTTTTTTTTCCACAATGGCATTCCTGCATTTTAATCATACTCTCTGCTCCCTGACTCTTCTCTCTCACAGTCGTGCTTTAATAAACAGATCTTATATTTGCTTTGAAATTGTTATAAAACTTTTTTTTTTTTTTTTTTAAATACTCTATGAAAATGTTAACGTGTGCTCACATCTGTCTGTTCAGAAATGAAAGTGTTTCCCACGATGTGCTGCTGCCATTCCTGTAGAGACTGATCTGGGGAACTGCCTGCTGGAAAGCACTGGTGTGAAAAGTAAATGAGGAAAAATCTTTAGCTAATTGCCTCTCTTTGAGGCTTTCTAACGTGCCCCAGAACTGTTTGTAAAAAAAGCCTCCCTCTTGATCCCTATGGAGATTTGGAGGAATGGTTGCTGTGCTGAAGTGGTGTGCTAAGGCAGTGTGGGCACTGGGAAAAGTCCCCTGTAAAACCTTGGCTTTTAGGTCCGTGTGAGCTGAAAGCTCTTAGCTCCAGCACTTTGTCAGATGATCCATTTGCTGTCCTTCCAAGGCTGTACTTTCAAAGATGTTCTGTAATGCAATTTCACAAAGTGAGATGCAAAATAAATGAGCCTGCAGGCAGGATGCTACTTAACAACCTTCTGGGAGCTGTTTATCAAAGCCCAGCTCTACCTTACATCCTTTCTCATGTCCATCACTGGCTCAGGGCAATCATTGTGACCATTGCACAATTCCAAATTTACCAAATAGTCCAAATGCGTGAGAGGCCAGGAGAGAAGTGTTTGAAAACCTTATACTTCAGAGGTTTTCCTCTCACTTTTTAGAAGGAGAAGGCACCCAGCAGATTGAGAAGACCTCTCACAGAAATAAATGTGGTTTCCTATGTTGCCTGAAATTTGGCAGGCCTAAAATTGGTTATGTGTTAAACACACATGAGTAGGAATAGATAGTAATAAAAAGTTGGTAATGAGAAATGAGTGTTAATAAGCATTTTGGCAAGAAGACTACTCAAAAACCGTGTTGGCCTAGAAACTTCCTGATAAATATCCCTTGCCCTCTAATCCTAATTCAAATTTTGCTAAAGCAAGAACAGATATTGATGTGAATATAAATACGGGTTTAAAGTACTGCATATGACAAAGTGTAAGTGTGCATCTACAAAAGCACAAGTTGATACAATAACACCTTCATGCTATGATTCTCCTACATTCCTACCTCACATCTGGGAAGAATTTACACTCTGCTACTTATGTCTGTACTATCATGCAGCATGTTAAGAAAGAGTAGAACAACTGCAAAATGGTTTTGCGTGTACCTCTAACCTAGGTTTTAAGTCTACTGAGATGGCAAATTCACAGTGTTACTGTGATTTAATGATTTGAATTTCATTTATTTATTTATTTATTTATTTATTTATTTATTTATAAGAGTGTGATATTATTAAGACTATCCAAACAATAGCAAATCATATGTTCTGGATTAAAATTATTCACATGGAAAATACTAGTCCTTCAGAAAGGATCTAGCAGAAATCCAAACACAAATAATTCTCTTAAATTTGTATAGTGTTCTCAATTGCATATGCATATTCTATATGTAAAGTTGCTTGAATAACAGGTTTTTCTGTTTGCTGGCACCTCTAAAAGCAGATCCAATCAATGAACATAATGGCATCAAAGGACATTTAATATAGATTAAAAGCAAAGCATTTTCTTTTACAAAATGTTGAAATTAAATGCTTTCCTATTTTTCCTGAATTTTTAACAAACACAATTGAATATATATACACACATATATGTACAGATATATACATATATACACTAGGTATTTCAATGGAACTGTACATATATTTTTCATATGCAACGTTCTGTTGAGCATGGTTTGTCCAAATCACAAGGTAGGAAATTACTGCCTCTTTAGCAACTGTGGACAAGATATCAGCACTCACTTGCATACTGGAGTCACCAAAACTTTACGTATGATACATTATTTTCTGTTCGATGCCTTTACGCATCCTGCTTATTTTTACCATTTTCATCTATTTTTTATTTTCATTTCTTTTTTTTCCCTCTCTTCTGCTCATCTTTTGCTAACACCTGGTTTATTTTACATTGGATGCACATGAGCTGACAGTGAAATAAGATCACTTGTTCATTCAAAATCAAGAGGGAAAAAAAAAAAAAAAAAGACTTCTATGCCTAAATATTTCTGGTTTTACTGTGATTGGCACTATTATAGGCTGGATGCATTTATATTTTTTATACTTTTCAAAAATTAGTCATCTTGTTGACCTGCTAGGACTGGGAATAGCTAAGCAAACAAATGAAAGAGAGAGCCTTACTCTGACTGTTAGACTAAGCAAACATGACAAGGAAATCACTGGGGGAGGCTCATACATATGCACTGTCAAGGTGCCATCTTGACAAAGTGTCTTTTTCCACTATAGTTGCACGTTTTATACTGTCAGCAGGTTTTAGAAGTGAAATACACGTATTTCATTGTCAGAATTAAAATGAAAGCTTTAAAATCCTTCTCTGTAACATTTTTTCAACAAGGTATTAAGTAAAAATGCTGTTAACGCAAAAAGAGAAAATGTGAAGCAAAAGGTCAATGTGACAAGCTTAAAGAAGTGCTGCTGATGAGTCATTAAAGCTAACTATAGTGAAGATTTTAAACATTGCCTTTCCTTCCAGTGATAACATGCAGTCTCTCCAGCAAGAAATCAAAGCACTAAGGTCTTGACAGGAGATAAGCAGGTGAATAAAGTTCACAGGTGCTTAAATTTATCCTTCTTCGTTGAAACATACAATTAGCTCTCCTTAATTAAAATTGCCTTGTTGTATTGATGAGAGGGAGGTGTGAATTAGGAGTGTGACAGAGCCTTGATTTCAGATGATGCTAGTCACTTCCAAGGGGGCTGTACCTGGGAATGTGGTGGCTGTGGAGATCTATCTATGGCAGCGGGTTTCATGGGAAGACTTGGGGCATGCCCGCCTTAAGATTCACTCTACTGTTCAGATGTCATTATTATTCTGGAAGTGTAATATTAATATCCTTTTCTACAAAAGGAACAAAATAATCAGGTTGCTGCAGCAAGCAGCCATGTATTAAATGGTTTCAGATACACTGGTGGCGACTGCAGATGCCATACTTGTGGAATGAATTAACAGTTTCAGGGGACTGCAGTCATGTCACCCATCCTGCACATTAAGAGGTATATAAGCAGAAACTAAACTTTAAGCTAAACAAAGAAACACAAAATTTAACACATGGAATGTACTTTTCCCTATTTTGGATGAGGGAAAAGCAGCCTCAAACAATTAGTTTTTGCCCACCTGGAGTCACAAGCCATTTCCTGCATGTACTGCAAGGATATTTTGTCAGATGTCCCAAAACTCTGCTGTGAGCTGGTTTCAGGTTTGTGTGTGTAAAACGGGGGGGGGGGTAGCACAGTAGCACAGGATTGAAAAGGTTAGTGGGTGAGTTGGGAAATTCATTCAGTAAAACAACTTTGGGAACAATTTTTCCTTTATTCTTTTGCACAATTTTGTTTACAGATGCTTACGGTTCTGTAAATGTTATTTATAATTTATTTGCACAACACTGACAAATCAGCATAAAGCATTCATTTGTACAACTCAGCACAACCTCCCCCCCCTTCTGTCTCCACATTCATCCTGCACCTCATGAAAATAATTGCAATTTCTTCAAGTTTGTTCACGCTCCAAGAAGAACTTAGGAAAATAGGAATAAAATCTATTCTGGAGTTTTTCACAACGTGGAGGAAAGCTGTTTTTTAATTTGCTTGGTTGTTTTTTTGTTTGTTTTTGGGTTTGTTGTTATTGCTGTTGTTTTTTGTTTTTTCCTCTTTGTGATCAGTCTGGTCTTGTATGTGCAATGATTATAACTGAAACGAAAGATATTCTGGAAAAAAAAAAAAACAATTAAGGATGTTTAGTTTGCTTCGATATTTTGAGTGAAATATCTCTTAGAATTAGTGCTCAAATGATACATTTTTGAAATGATTTTCTATTATATTTTATTATGTTTTTAATACTTGACAATCTTCCTAAAATTAGCTTTCTGTTTCAGGGCCTTAAGTGATGTACAATCCATCTGTCTCGTTTCTAACACCATGTGATCCTACCAACAAGAAGAAAGGCAGATGATAATTTTCCACTTTCGGTGTCAGGCTGCTGATCAGTGGGGTAGTTACAGGATCCAACCAGGTCACTGGCACACTCTACTCATTCGTGTCAACTACAGGATCCAGAAGTGCATCTCACTGTGGAGGAAGAACACTCATCCTACCCACTTCCTACCGCCCCAACAAAGTCAGAATTTTTTTTTTGGTGGGAAGAAGTTTCTGTCTATGAGATGACATTTCCACAGCACATAAAATACATGCACATGTTGCCTCAGGAAGCCTGAGGAAGACTTTTCCTATATACAGATAGACTGATCCATCATTCCTCTTAGAACTGCTAAGGGCAGCATAAGGCAAAAACATCTAAAAGCTACTTCAACTAAAGTCAGTGTAATTATATGCTCCATGTTCCAGAATTTCTTCAGATACACAGCAAGTGAACTCAGCCCAGCCCTGAACAGTTCAGCTTCAGGCAGAGAAGTAAGATGTTTTCCAATATGTTGCAGCTGATAATGTGCTAGATTATACTTTGATAACTGGACATCTTTGAAACTGGCATGTAACTTCATCACTTTGTGTTTTTTTTCCTATTCACAGATTTGGGTTATGACTGCTTTACTCCACACTGCAGTGATTTTAGGTCTGCAGGTGCAAGGAACTACTAAATAATAATAATAATAACAAAAGGAAATTAGGAAGCAGTGCTGGCAAATAATGCAGGATTAAATGAAACACCTGTGAATAATCTGGAAAAATAAAGGACTATGTTACCTTGCTTTCTTCTTTTCCTTTTTTTTTTTTTTTTTCCATTTTTTCCCCCCTTCTCCTTTCTTTTCTAAATAGCTGCAAAGAAAAGTACTGTATAATATACCAAATGAATCATCCATGGCAAAGAGAGTTCTGAAACAACACAGGATAAATAGAGTCAGTGAAGGTTAATTTTGGAGTACAAATGAGCAGTAAAGTTTTCTTATCCTATTCACACTGTTCTACAGGAAGAATATGGACTTCAATATATGTATATATCATATATATGGCCTTTTTCTAGATTTTTTTTTTTTTTCTGACTTTTCTTCATTCTGCACTACAGATCTGACTCCTGAAAGTCACCCAAATAAAACTCTTAATTATGCTGGACTTGAGAATCTTCATTATTCTGCCAGAAAACATCAGGGTGAAAAGTCTGAGAAAGGAGATGAAAGATGATGTTAGCTTGTTCCAACTTGGGGGCAAGAGACAGTTTTTATGTAATTAAATCAGAGTATCTTAAAACTGCTTGCTTCTTTTGCAAATGTCATGTCTTTTTCAGACGTATAAAAACAAAACAAAGCAAAACAGTGAAAATATTTTCGTTACAGATAGGGAAGGCAGGAAAGATACAATTCTACACATATTCTTAATTTCACAGGTAGGTGTGCAAGGAATTCTGAAAGTTGATGGAGCAGTAAAAAAGTCACAGAATAAGCATCATGAGAACACACAGAGTAATAATCAAAGAGTATTAAGGAATTTATTTATTTATCTGTGCTTAATTTGGGGTGATTGATTGTGTTGCAGCTCCTGGAATTTTTTGGTAAATTGGACAAGATGTGAAGGCTGTAAACTTCCCTCCTGTGTCTGCATAATGGTTTGGGCAAAGCCTTGGTCCCACTTTGTGCTTACAGGGAAGACAGAGCAAAAGTCATGGCCTGGCACATGCCGAGGACCAGGTAATTCAACATGCTAGCTCAGACTGAAAACTGGGCTTCAACATTTGCACAGTTCTGTGCACAAGTTAACAGCTCTCCAAGGGGTTATTAGTGGTTTGATCACAGTGCTGGGACGTATCTGGCACTGTTATGCTCCTCAATTGCCTTTGATCATGAGCACACAGTCAAACAGGTCACTATTCCCAGTCTCCAACTGCATCTCAGCATTTTTTGCTATCAGCTGTTCCCGGACCATGGCATCCAACAATGATGGAGTCTTTACGTTCCAGTTACAGTGTCTCAGTCCATATTCTATCACAAGATCTGAGATATGAGTGTCAGGATTCCAGAAGAGAATCTTCCACTGGCCAAGTCTGATAGAATTTTCAGTGCCAGGTTAGACGTAGTCAGTAATAGACAAGAAATACTTGCAGCGTGCTCCACTTTACAGTATAAATAAAGCCATGGTGGCTCTCATCCTCCCTCTGTTCATTCTACTGATAAGCACTGAAAAAATAGGTTCATCAATCCTATTTAGAGCTTCAGAATGGGGGTGACAATAATCCTGTCAAGGTGTGTGACAGTTTCTGTTTTCCTCCCCACCCCACCCAGGCAGACCATTATGTCCGAAGTTTAGGGCATAAAATGAGGTGCAAAAGACCTTGTCCTTGGGACTGATCACAATCAAGGTTTCACCGCAGGCAGTTAACGACCACCATATTGTCTTAACCTAGGTGCTCAGAGAAGCGATAACAGACATCCCGTTCAATAGATCCAAATGTAAATTTTATGATTATGAGTCAGTCATCTTACCTCATAAATAGCAAGCAGCCTAAGGATCCCTTTGACAGCTCTTCTTGCAAGCAGATTGGCTGCACAACAGAATCTCCCCTTGCGTAGAGGCACCTCTCAAGGTCACTTAACACCTGCGCAGAGATTTTCCAAGGACGTGGTGACGTCTTGCACACAGATACACAGTAAGAGATTATTTATTTATTTATTTATTTATTTATTTATTTATTTTGTCGTTGTTTTTAAGCTCTACTAGCTTCCTAAGATTAGATCTTAGATACATTATGCACCTCCCACCTTCTGCAGAACATATAGTTAAGGATATCTATCCTGCCTTCCGTTTCTACGAGAGAAGTGTGCAATGCTTTAGTCTCCCTCAGCAACAAAGTGCAACATGCCATGCTATACTTTCATAAGTAGAGAGGTAAATAACACTGGCACGACACAGATTCCCTCTGTTAGGTGGGATCAGATCAGGGAGTTACTTGGAAATACCTATTCCAGTTTTAACCAACACCATATACATAGAGACCTTCCATGCTTGTCCAATTAGACTTCTGTGCAGATCAACTTGCAGGGTTGTAACTTCAGTGAACAAATCTCTGGATATAAATATTTTATATGCTTGAATGTAGATATTACTTTAAAAAGCAAACATACAGAAAGCTTAATGCAATACTTTATTTTTTCTCAAGGGTTCTAAGGTAACCATTCCAAATATAAAGGGTAAAGTCTCATCTTTAGATGATGCTCAGTCTGTGAGCATCATGATTCTCTCTTGTATAGGTGGGGAAGCTGACAATGATAAAAGAATTAATAATTTGTTTCAAATCATGTAGATTTTTTTTTTTTTTTTTACAAAGTAATGATTACTTGATTTTATAGTAAAACCATAGAGCAGCCAGCTGCTGCCCTTTGAACTGCTCTGAACGTCATTCTTTGAGTAATTTGCATTTTGAGTCTGACTAAACATATGTTAAACTGTACTGCCCACCAACAAATCAAATCCATGGCATTGAAAGGGACTATATTAATTTTTAATAAAACTAACCTGAAATCAGGCAACTTTGATTTTACACCCTAATAAACTGATGCACGTCTTGGCCTCCAGTGAGTCTGAATTTTTATGAGAAAAGTAATATACTGTGTTTGTTTCCTGTCCCCCAGAATAACAGTTTTCATCATCGGTCTCCTTAAACAGCCAGAAGGTACAGCTGTACTTTTCTGTCCTATCTTATATAACCTCACCTTTAAAAAAAAAAAAAAAAAAAACCAACTGGCAGCAGATCTCTGACTAGTTCAAACAAGATTTCTCAATTACACTGTGAAGCTTAACAGCTCATTCATAGCTATTCATATCTGTATTTCTTCATCATTCAACATTTAATAGGTGGTTTCAGAGTTAATCCTCTATGTTCTTTTGTTTCCAGTTGTGAATATTCATCTGGTTTAGGAAAGAAACAAACGTGAATTATCCTTTAAATTGTGCCTCAAGGTTAAGGTGGTTGGGAAAATAAAGGATTCCTCTCCCCCGCCCCCCCAAAAAATACAATCAAAGGAAAATCTCTATCCCAAGCCTTGACCTGCAGAAGTACAAAGCACTATTCATGGGAGTTTATGCAGATATTATAATGTGATTCCTCTTCCTCTTCTGTTTTTTTTTTTGTTTTGTTTTGTTGTTGTTGTTGTTTTTTTCATAAAGAGTCAAGAACTCTTTTTCTTGCAAGATGAGAAAAAAATAAAGTGAATGTGTTGACTCTGGAATGACTGCAAAAGGAGCTCCCAATTCATATCCTACCATGAAGAGAAAAAGCAGTTTGCACTTTACAAAGCTACTTTTTCTTCAAAACAGAATGACCTCAACTGCAGCAATTCACACACGGTCCACCCTCAGAAGGCTATCTTATATAGCAGAAGACTAAAGTGCTTTATTGCTGTTGTTGTTTTGAATAACTTCCGGAACACTTCAGCAAGTCTGAAGTTTGATACACCCTAGCTAAATGTTGCTTTCTCTGAAGATTCTTACAAACGTATGCAACTTGTCTCTACAGAAGAGAGACCTAAAAACTGGAGGTTATGGAGTTCTCCTTCCACTGTGACAAGCAGTTTGTTTTTATCAAGAAATCAACTAATTTTTACCAAAACTTGATTGAATCCAAGAAGACAAGTGCTGTCTTATATCTCCTCAGTGCTTCAGATCCACTTTCATATTTCTTTAGATAGTACCAATGACCTATATCATTCCTTGTTAATGCAACAAGTAGCTAAGTTTTCAACAAGACCATTATCGGTTAAATGTTAAATATGTGGGAGAAAGACAAGGAAAGTAAGAAATTGCTCTGCTCTGTATACAGGGACTGCTCTGAGACCATGCTTGATTAAGCATTATAAAACACACTGTAAGGGAGAATTTTGCTTCAGGGACAGTTGTTTGCTTACTGTGTCTTTTTATTAGGTAGGGAGAGACAGAACATTACTTTTCATACATAAGTTGAACTGAAAAAGATCAAGAAGTCTTTCATCTAACTCTTTTTACTGTTAGGTTTTTTAATTCATCATATATTTTTTTCGTGGCCCTCAACTTTTGTGAGCACATGAAGGAAAAGAACACTCAGGCAGTATCAAAGTCAGTGGCTTTTTCTTATCATTTTGCATTTCATTCTACTTCCTCTGGCTTTAATCTCCAAGAAGGGAGGGGTGGGTGGGGGGATGGGGTGGCAGGAAGCTGTTCTTGTAGCATTGGTAGGAGTAGAGAATGGAGGCAAATCTTACCTTGTCCTATTCCTATGAAGACTGTTGACAAAGTATTTCCAAGGATCCTATGTAGCCTGTTTGTTTGAAAGGATATTTAATCCATATCTTACTAGTCTTATGGTCTGTGCTGTTGGTCATTGAAGAGGGATTACTTTACAGATCAGAGAGAAAAAAAAAAAAAATGTTTCTGTTTAAAGCATTTTGTTAGCTGGCTGTCTCTCCTTCATCTCCCTACCAGCCTTTCCAACTTGCAAGTATTACTTTTTCTTTCAGCCGATGTAGCTGTATGAAATAAATGACTGCAGCCATATCTGAAAGCTTTATGCAGATGCAAGCACAATAGATTTCTCATTTCTGCTAGGAACATCCCAAATAGTTACAATGAACTGTTAGACTGGACTTAATGATAACTTTCTGGAACTCAGGAGGTGATATTCCCTCTTTGAAGAATGACCAAGGGACACTGAATGTCTTTAAACAGCTGAAAACCTTTGTCATCATTCAAATTTTGGAAGAGTTTTCTAAAGAATTATCCTAACATGGTCCCATAATCTGCCACTGTATGGAGCAAATCAGGAACACATCTGGATCATATCTTCTCATTTAATTTTATTTGCAAGGGATCCAGTTCAAACACCTGGAGATTGCTCTGCAGTGAGTGCCAACATGAGACCAGAGAAAGCGGGAGAGATTTGCTTCCATTAAACTGATTCAGATCTGAATTAAAAGTCAGTGGAGAGATACCTGTAGACACGGATGCACTAATCCAAGTCAGGCAAAACCGGCTAGTACTTGGGATGTAGTTACAGTGCAAAATAAAATTTAAACCTGAAACTGAGTGTTGAACTGCTGAAATGCTAAATGGGTAATCTAACACTCAGTTCTACTTCAGTTATTCTTGCACAGTTTCCTGTGCATATCTCTTCTGAGACTGATTCTCTCCTTGTTGCCAGCAACAGTCCAGTAATGCCACCTGTGTGAGATACTTAAGATAGAACAGTATTTCAGAATGTTCTCCATGATGAAAAGCACCAATTCTGTAGAAATCCCTTCATACCACCAGAAGTACTTTGTATTTTGGATGCTTCAGAAAGGAATGAAAACAGCTTATGGGGACATGCCTAGCCAGAATGAGTTCAGGCTCAAAAAGAATCAGTATCCCAAGCTCTAGACACCACGCTTCCGAGCTAGTCATTTGGGAGCTAATTCAGATAAACTACACAAATCATAGCTGCTTCTGAGGCTGAGTGAAAAACATGTACATTCACTTATATATCTGTGCACACATTCTATCTGTACAAAATAAATCACTAAGAAAAATTACCGTGGCTCTGAGAATCAGACAATATCTACTCACAAAGCATGGGGAAATATAAACATTGTCTTAATAAATTGGATCCTTTTTTCCTTTCTTAAAAATTTCTCTTCCTACATTTTAGAACTCAAACAATCTTGCTCTAGTGGCAAAATTTAAATTGACTTAATCTAGGCATAAATGTATTGTCAACACTGCAGCAAAAATCCTTTCGTATAATCATTTGAAATGTCGAAGAATGATTTAATGTCAACAAACTGAAGTTCCTTTCAAGTTGCTGTAGCTTTTATGAATCTGAATGAAGCATTTTTCAGGTCACTGAGACTTGTATCTGAAATTGTAATATACGTCCTTCTTTCACTGTGACCTTTAAGGTTTTATTTGTTTGAGAGGTCGCTGTTCATAGCTGGTAAAAATGGCAGGAGGAGATTTCTTCATGGCTGAATAAAAATGTGTTTACATAAAGGGGAAAAAAAAAAAAAAGAACGAACAAACCAACAACAATATTAAGTGTAAACCTTTATTTATTTTAAAATGACAGGAAATAAGTCTCCTCAAAGAGCCTTTGTGGAACTTGGATCACAACTTATATCAGAACTCATTCACTTTTGGGTATGATTTCCTCACAGTTCCCTCTTGGTGTCAAGGAATGCTATGGAGCAGATCATCTTGAGGGAAATCACACAGTATGTGCAGGACAACCAGGGGATCAGGCCCAGCCAGCAAGGGTTCATGAAAGGCAGGTCCTGCTTGACTAACCTGTTGTCCTTCAATGACCTAGTGACCCACCTGGTAGATGAGGGAAAGGCTGTTGATGTGGTCTACCTTGGCTTCAACAAAGCCTTTGATACTATCTCCCACAGCATTCTCCTAGAGAAGCTGGTTTAGTGGGAAATATTGATGATAGGTGGATGGCTGGACTGAATGATCTTGTAAGATATTTCCCAACTTTGGTGGTTCTATGATTCTATGATTTTACTTCATTAATTCAAATTCGTAAAGCTGTTAGTCTCAGGACTGTTGGAACTGTAATTTTTTTTTTTTTTTCCTTTTATGGTGACAACACTAGAAGTTTCATTTTTTTAAAGGGGAACTTACATACTTAGTAATGATACCACATCTCATTGATAGCAATGATGTGATCCAGGAAACTGTCACTTTCAGCCTTGTATTGGTTTAATGGATCCTGACAAACTTGCATACTGTGTTCTTCCTGTTCCTGTGTGAGTACTCATGGGACTTTCCTGGTGCAAACTTTGCAGTCAGTGCTACCACCATCGTTTCCAATGAACTGAAGCAAATTTTCAGCTTTGTACACAGTTCTCTTGCTGTAATCCAATAATCCATGTGAATGAGCTGATTGAGACACTCTTCATTTTGTGGTGTAACAGTTGTGCATGGCCATCTGGAACGCTGGTGTTGCCACTGCGGAAATGCACCATCCACCACCTCACTGTACTCACATCTACTCTTTGCTCTCCATAAGCTTTCAGCTAGTGTTGGCAAATGCCGATGGGTGCAATTTTTTCCACATGGAGAAATTCAGTTCCACACCTTTTCTTTACACACACATCTACGTCAGACACCATTGTGTCATGCTGCCCCTATGCTGCCGTCTGTCACATGGCAACAAAATATAATATTGGTGGGAAGGTGCAACTTTTACTGCCATACCACCAACATCTGCTTTTGATGTCATGAACCAACATAATAAAATAGGAGGATTACCTTTGGAGCAGCCCTTGAACTTGTGAGTCTGTCTCCTTGAACTGGCTAGAAAAATTCAGTCGATGAGAGGAGTACAAGACAAATAAAAAGGCACTAAGCAGCCGTCCTGTTTTATACGTGTAACAGAGAAGTATAAATTGTGGTGGTGGGTATCCCAGCTCATCTTAACTTTGATAATCTCTAGCAGCAATTATGGCAGACACAAAAACAAACAAACAAGCTAACAAACAAACAAATAATGAAGAAGGAAGCGTTAATGTGGTCTGCTTTGAGCTATTCATTTAATCCCTAATTTGGTCAAGAAGGACTAGTGGTAACACCTGATGGTCATTCTGTAACCACATCACAGTCAAAGTGGGAATTACAGTGTTACTGTGTGTCTTGATTTTCCCATAAAAGCCGAGAGACTGAGATAAGAGATACACGGTTTCTTAGGAGAACTCTTGAAGCCTGTGATGCTGCTGGAGTTCAGGCATACAAAGCAGGTTTCAACTCTCAAGTGGGGTTCATTGTCTATACTTGCTGATCTGATCAATAATCTGTCTTTGATTTTCTGCATTACTTTTTCTCCAATTTATTTCCTTGACTGCATTTAAAATGTAAATAATGATGCACTATCACCTGTGCTTTGAAGTCTATACTAAAATAAGCTCAATGATAATAAACAGATTTTGAATGCTCCATTTCAGTTCCAGCCAATACTTTTCTCAAGTTATTTATATGTTTCAACATCCACCTGATACGAAAAGTCACTAACCACCTCCACTGTGTTTAGGCTGAAATAGGCAGCACATGAGAGAGCATTTCAGTACAGCGCATGTCAAAAGGAGGGTCACAAGCAGCAATGTCAGCAAGTTTGCATTCATGCAAAATTACAACCGCTATGTGTGTCCAGAGCCACCATCTATTAAAGTCAGAACAAATAGAATTAGTGAGGTCACAGAGGGAAAAATAACGTGCAGCTCATAATTCAGCTCAAAGTTCATATGAAAACAGGCAAGAAAGATTTATTATGGCTTTTCAAAAACTCATATGACAGCCAGTTGGTGGTATTTTTAGTAAGGTAGAATTATACCCATTATCAATGAAAATCCACAAAACACAACTTTCAGTAAATGAGTTTCAAATACCTCACACTCAGCAGGAAAAGAATAACTTCCAAAGCAGTTATTTAAAGTTACTGAAAACAGAGTGTGTGTGGATAAATACACCAAGATGATGTACATTTTTAATATTCCCTTTTCTACTCTTCTGTGTCTGCTTTAATTTATTAACTTAATTCAGCTATGTTCAATATCATATGAGCTTAAAAAATATAGCTTGTAAGTTTAGAGACTACTGTAGTCTGTTTACAGCTTTCCTAACAAATTTCCAGGAATATCTCAAGTTACAATGACTTTATGGCAGTTCAGCTGTCTCTATCCCCACTGTTCTGTGAAATTTCCAACCAAGTAATTCTACCATGTCTAAATTTTGGACGTCTTTTTTTTTTTTTTTTTTTTTTTTCCTTACAGAAAATCCCTCATCTTTCTCTTTGTTCCATTGTTTGTGTAAAGCAGTTTGTTAATGACCAAGTAACACACACAGAGAAGTCTCCAAAATGAAAAAAAAAAGAATGGATTTCAACTAATCTTAACACAAATGACAAAATATCAGTAGTGATGTGACTTTTGAGGTTCGATCCTACACAGAGCAGTACAGTGAAGTGCATGGACTGGTAGTTCTCACTGAATTCAGAAATGAGCCTTCATATCCTCTATATTGAGGGGTAACTATGAAATCAATATCCACTACAGTTAACATTCAAGTAAAGCAATTTCAGTCTCATCGTTTCTATGAAGGTTTTATACAGAAATAGTGTTACTATTTAAAGGTACTATATAGAGATGTGTAACTGGATTAAAAGATTCATCTCTAGAGAAATTTAAACCCAGATTGCAAACATTAGAAATATTCCATAGAGGGGAGATGCACCAGATACACAGGATGCAAATGTATTTTGCCTTCACAGTGGGCAGCGCTACTTACCTTCATGTTCACGCTTCATAAAATTCTCAAATGAAATGATGTTACGTATACAGAGACTTGGAATGTATATGCAAACCCTGATTTAAGTCATCCATTCATCCATGAGAGTTCTTTCAAAAAATGTTGATTTCTTTATGAATAGAGATAGTGGGGGAATATACATAAGAATGTGAGGTATCAAATCTGAAATTATCTCACCTTTATTTTGTTACTCAAAAATCATTCACAACCAGGGAGCGTACAGGCATTTGTTTTATTTGGTGTGTATATTTTAAATTCAAATGTTCTGCATAACATAAATGTCCACATGTCATAACAACTATTCTTAAATGCTTTTTTTCAAGAACCTCTTAAAGATATTGCTGCCTGCATTTTCCTTTGTGAGCTAGTAATAATAATAACAATTAGCATTGGTCCTGGATATGTCATGCTCTGATGCTCTTCTGTTACAGTGGGAAGGATTTTTTTACCTCCAACCATCACCTAGAGGTTCAAGTATGTGAGAAACATGGGAAGCCTGCCTGCTACTGAAGACTGAGGCAAATATGTTGCTGCATTCCTCTGCCTTCTCCATGTCCATTGTAGCCAGTTCTCCCTTCTCAATTATCAGAGTGGGTACAGTCTATCTGGCCTTTCTCTTCTGATCAGTGTGCTACAGAATCCCTTCATAGTGTTTCTCACAAGCCTTGCCAAGTTCAATGCTATCTCTGCTTTGGCTTTCCTGATCCCACCTCTGCACATCCAGATGGCATCCCTGTATTCTTCGCCGGGCATATCTCCCAGCTTGACCAACCATGTCGGTGTCCTGCCTCCTTTGCTTGACTTATACTGGGGAATGGAGAGCTCTTGTGCTCGCAGGAAGGTGTCCATAAAAGTTGACAGTTGTACTCCATTCCTTTGTATACATTTGAATAGCTGAACTAATAAAAGTTTGTTACATTGCACATATCCACTCTATCATTTAAATCTAATAAAGGTTGCCATTACTGAGTAGTAGTGCACCTTGTATACACCCTTAAGATTATCAAAGATTCACCTACCACCGTACAATAAATTGACCACAAAATGTCCTTTATTGATCTGATCTCTAATATTCACCCATAAGCTCTCAATCTGATAATGACTGCTTCTCAGAGGCAGCTTTTTGCAGTCTACTTCTTTACATAGAGAGGAAATACTCTGCCTCTCCTGCCCTGCCTGTCTCTTCTAAAAAGCTTTTAGCTCACAATCATACTATTCCAGTTCTGCAGTTCATCCCAGATGTGCATTTCTGCGATAGCAACTTAGTCTGAATATTTTAACTTCTCCATGGCTTCCAGCTATTCTTGCTATTTCCCACGCTGTCTGCATTGGTATAGAGCCACTTCAGCTGGGCTATCAGCTGTATCACCTTCTTTGAGGAACCATCCTGAATTCCTTTGAGACAAACCTGACTTTTTTCCCTGCTGCTTCCTGAAGTTACAGTGTTCCTTCGTCCTTTTCTCTCACCTCCTAAAGTTTATGGAAATGATTTTGCTAGCTAAAAAGCAGGCTTACAGTGTCCTAGTGCTACATATCTCATAGTTATTTAACTAATGAGATGTAGATTGGCTGCTGCTACCAACTTTGTATTTGTGCTTCCTGTTTCTTATCTCCTGGTTACTAAATATAAAGCATTTGACTTGTTATTGGAACAAAGACTAACCACCAAGCTACAGTAGCATCCTCCACATGCCTGTCTCCTCCTTGATGTATGACCCAGTTTCAACTGCAATATAAAGAGTTAATGTATCTTTAATCTTTTCATGGTTGGTAATTTGAGATTTCTTGTATGAGCTGGAAGGATCTGGGATGTGGGAGACAGAAGCTCTGCTTCTTCTCTGAGAAGGCAGAGCTATTAGACATGGTTGTTCCATGTGCCTTAAACTATAGGCCAAAATCAAGTAGGTAGCACAGCCTTCTAGTCTACTCTTCTCTGACTCAAACTCTTTACATTTTAGATGTATATTAAACACGTCTACCAAATCAGGGATTGCAGCGATATTGTTCATTCTTAACTCATCAACTCATTAGGTCACAGAATCACAGAGTTATGTCTTCTACATAAAAGCAGTAGCAGAAACGGAGATGTCTTAATATGTGTGAGCAGTGTCTCAAGGCCTAAAGCTGGTCAGGGAGGATGATTCTGGATGTCACTCTCTATTGAATGAAGACATATAAATTCCAGCAGCTTTGCATTTTTGATCATGTATAATTTTGGATCTCTACCTGTGTATCAGCTTTCCTTAATAGGAAGTGGCTTTCAACAAAAGCCTTCTGTTACAAAAGCTTCTGAAAGATATAGCTTACCACGTCTCACAGTGTTTCCTGACCTTGACAGTGGAACGAATAATATGCAAGTAAAATAATGAATAAATGCATAAAGCATAGTTTTGTATTTTTGTTTTGAAGTCAGTACTTTCATTTTCTGTTTTTAAACACAGAACCCTCTCCCACCTTATGAAATAATCTAACATATTTTTGTAATTGTGTTTGGTTTCATTTTCCCTCTTTTCATCCTAAGTACTGGCTGAGAAATGAGCACCAGCAAATGTTGTGAACATCTTTAGAATGCATTAATCTTTGGGACATAGATTGCCCTTGTTACATCTGTATTAACAGCATGATTCAAGCATAAGTGGAATCTGGCTTTTTAAAATCATGTAGTATCAAACAGATGCCTTTTGGAAAACCACATGTGTTTCCTACCTAACAAAACTACTAGTTATCAGAATAGTATAGTCTATATTAATCCTCCAGAGTCTTAAGAATAATAAATGCCATGTATATGTCAAATAAGACCATTACTGTGGAATTCCCTAGTATGTTATAACGTACTACGGAACACATAACACAGAATGGCCGGAAATAAGTGCTGGCTTTTGTAAATTCAGTAGAAAAACCTTTCCTCATTTCTATGACTCACAAGCCCTGGAATTTTCCAATTCTTTTTTATCTGTTCCAGTGGTTTAATTTGATTTTCTTATTTTTAAAAATATGAAGGAAGGCGAGGAATCTTTTCTGGGATTCTTGACCTGCTTTGAGATTAGTTATTCTAGGTGATAACAACTATTCATGATAAAATTTGCTTTAAAAAACAGGGGCAATTTGGGGATTTCTTCATGATTGTGAGCTTTATATA